>CM038793.1:86416357-86467709 GCA_021764765.1 Vicia sativa | reverse complement strand
TGCACGACGAGAGCAAAGTAACAAGGATTTACTGTGAAGGCAATGTACCGAACTTGAGAAGAAATCGTTCGATGATGGCTAATACCTGATGAAGATGACAAATACAAGCAGCTGAAGACCGCTTGAATGCTGTGGAAACCCGAAGATCCGTGCCTGAATTTTGATGATTCGAGTCTCATTCCGGTGTTGGATTCCTCCCAAATTCAAAGTTCCTACTACTATATGATGGTGTCTTGTCCAAAGTCTGCATTTGAAGTCCTATGTTCGTAAGATCAATCCCCACACTGATGATGCAGTCGTGGATGCACCATTTTCAAGAGAGTTTGTCCTGAACCCGCTTGGAATGGTACTATCACCAGAGAACGACCCAGATCCGTACTGATTTAATTTACCGACATTTCACGTACGATGAGTACAATGTCAATCGACACCCACCGCATGCAACTACAAAGCACACCATGGGTCGAATGAAGTTCAAGGAGTATGCTCAAATGGAGAGATCTAGCACAAGCGTAGTTCATCCACCCTTGTTCAATAGTGGAGTTGGTTGATATGTTTATGGAACACCGACAGCCCATTCTTCCAATCATCCGATTGAAACCTTCACCGGATTCACCGAAATCGATATCGATAGGCGCAGCGATCGTCGGGTATCAAGAGTGGAAAGATTAATGTAGAGACATCTTCAAATGCCGCGAAAGATTCGTGGTAAGTTAACTAATGCATGGTCGTAAAAGCCGAGCCAAGACCATTCGCCGCTTCAATCACTGGGGCAGCGGATTCCAATCCTACATCAAAGACAACCTCGCCGAGACAACGCCGCTGTAGCTTAACGCCGCCACTTAAGATGGGCATTTAAGATCAACATGCCATTGTCGCAAGCTCTGCAACACATGTTGAAAGCGAGTCGGACACTTTTGAGGGATCCTCCCATCGTCAATGCTTCCTCCCGAGATAATCCTAATGCTAAGTGCGTGCTAATTCCAATAGCCTGTGGCACATAACGATAACTGTTGGGCTCAAGACAAGATTCAAGATATGATCAAGCTAAACAGATTGAGTTTGACTTCTCCTCTGAGACCCAAATGTGATCAACGTTTACGCCTAATCATGACAAGAGTTCAAATGTCATTGGGAGATACTTATGTTTTCAACATAGATGACTCTGACCATTCCTCCGATGATTCGTTAAGAAGAATTTGTTGCAAGCTTCTGTCAATCCGTGATGCCCAGAGGATTGAAATGCTGGTGCCCATCCGCACCGATGGATGTCCTGGTTGAGAAGACGGTTCAAAGGTACGATGGACAACCGCGAGATACTATTTCGAAACCACCGTGCGTAAGCCTGAAGAAATGTCTAAGTTGAAGATTGACAATGCAATGAAACTGTATCATCCGTGGGGATATTGGGGCAGTACCCAAAGGAAAATACGATTACATGGTGAAGTAACGCCCTCGAAAGCTACAAGATTCCTATCAAGATGTTAAGGTAACCGGATGGGTGACGATTTCCGTAAGATTATGCCGATGTTAACACCATAAGGATTTCTCTCACGATTCTCAGGTTTGAGTGGCGCCTCTCATCATCACTTCAAGGCCTTATATCTTCCCGACAAGGCTATCCCTTGAATTATGGAGTCGATGTTTACTATCACGTCAAGCAAGACCTCCCACCATGAAGATCTTTACAATTGAAACTATTCTGATATTGACAACATCAACGGATCAGTAAGGTGACTCAACCTAAGAGTATTCTTCCGTATATCTCTCTCCAAAAGACATCGCGACTCCAACTCGTGATTCCAAATTTATTCAATCCATTCCCAAGCTGAGGAAAGAACCAAAGGACTCATCCTTCCACCGTAAGTACTAAAGGAAGTTATCAAGACACTTCCAAATAAGAAATGGAGGAAATTTCAAGATTATCAAAAGAGTGACTATAATGTTATGGAACAATGGGACAGACCATTCAAGATATCCTATGTCTTTCTTGTGCTCTCGAGGCCTGCGTTAATGCCTTCGTGAAGTTTTCAAGAATGCCCACGTGCAAGACACTACCATCGACCAATTAAGTTTGTATTGCTAGCCGGCTGCCAACAATCACCTAGGCTTCTCTCGATGTCGATTTGACTTCTCCGGAAGAATACAACAAAGCCTTGCACATCTCATTGAATGCAAGGGTACATTGTCTCTCATGTTTTGCTGATACCGTTCTCGCTTCTAAATATCCTATCAAGACGTTTTTGATCGACTTTATATCAAAGGTTGGTTTCGACTCAAAGGATATAATCGTGAGAGCTTTTGATGGTTCTGTTATAAAGATTGAGTGTTTATTCTCGCTTGTCAAAGCCGGTTCCCGTACTTTTGATTCCACTTTCTTTGTCATGGATACTGTCCAATTTTACTTTGCTTTACTGGACGCTTTTGATACGGGCAAAAGGTCATATTTCTACCTCGTGCATCGAAATCAAGTACCCGTGAAAAGGAAGGTTGTTACGATGTGGTAAGAAGAGTATGGTCAATCATCTATACCATTCCGATACCTTGAGATGGAAGGTGAATTCTTTGAGACTCCTGCAAGCTTTTTGAAATAACACCTTAGTCATGCCTCGTTGACTCTCTCCCCGCATTCCCCGGTTACACAAGTCCTTACCAGGATGGCTCACCGAAAGATGCTCAAGCCGCAGCAAGCATAGTTCTATTTGGGGACACCCCGATCTCCCTTTCAAACCGACAAGACTGGTTTAGGCTTCACTCATCGCCGAAGATGATACGCGAACGCGGCGGACCAACTTCCTTTCCGCATCACCCGTGTGGAATCCATGCTATAAGATAACGACAACCGCTCGACATCGCAAGTGGATCTTCGCAACCTGCATCATGGCCCAAGAATTGAAGGTCAAGACGCTATACCAATCTCCTTTAGCCAGAGTAATTGTTTTGTTTTGTTTTTTTCGATTTTTATGTTTCGAATAATAAACTCTAAAGCTCCAGTGCCTCGCCCGGCATCATGGCTCGCTCATGAGGGTTATCCGTTGATCGCTGCTTTCATTCAATAAATTCTGACTTTGCATTCAATTGTTTGTTTTCTCTTTACTTTATCACCCTTCAAAAGCTATGTGTTTCTTACACACACCCACGTGGATACATCGGTAATCACTCCGAATCTCGTAATAACAAATATGCTATTGCTAAATATGACTTCATAATCCGATCTACCAAGTCAAGACGAAAGTGAGGAAGATTGTGAAGTACCAGAGAACTTGTCTGATCGCTACAACAAGAAGATCGAGTTATACAAACATGAAGAGCAAGTCGAGGTTGTGAATTGGGTACTAGCGAAGAAAAAGAGATCAAGATAGGAGCGGTCTTCGAGAATGTGTTAAAGAAAGGTTGGTCGATGCTACGAGACTATATCGAGGTTTTGCTTGGTCATATCGAAGACATGCCCGGTTTAGACATTGATATTGGTACACCGATTGCCGACAAAAGAGGGTTTTTCCAAAGTTGAAATGTATGGTCGATGCGTCCCGAGATGTCGAGAAAATCAAAGTCAAGTTATGAAACAGCTTCAACGCCTATTTCCTAGTCACACTTTATCCATGGGTTGTGTAACTGGTACCCGTATCTAAGAAGGATGGCAAGGTACAATGTGTGGATTACGTAGATCCGAACAAAGCGAAGTCCGAAAGACGATTTTCCGCTTCCTCATATTGATGTTCCGTAGACAACACCGCCAAGATAAGGTTTTCTCCTTCATGGATGGTTTGCCATAACCGATTAAAATGGCCTCAAGACATGGAAAGACTACTTTCACATGTGGGGAACTTTTGCTAAAAGGTTATGCCGCTCGGATCAAGAACGCGGGTGCCACTTATCATGGCTATGGTGACATTATTTCATGACATGATTCATCACGGATAGAGGTCTACGCCGACGACATGATAGCTCGATCACGCAAGAAGAACATCTTGATCATTTACGTAAACCGTTTGATGTTGAAGAAGTACAGATCGAGACTTAATCCCAACAAGTGCACTTTTGGAGTCGATCCTAACTCCTAGGGTTTGTCGTCATGGAAAAGGTATGAGGTCAAAGGTTAAAGCTATTCAAGAAATGCCAGCCCCGCATAGAAGGAAGTCGAGGTTTCTTGGGCCAATTGAACTACATTGCCGTATTCATTGCACATCTAATCGCTACTTGTGAGCCAATCTTCAAGTTACTTAAGAAAGATCAATTGGTAGAATGGAACGACGACATGATCGCTTTGACAAAATCAAGGAACCTACGTAATCCTCTCATCCCGATGTCATCAAGAAAGACCTTATCATGTACTTGATGTTGTTAGAGAACTCAATGGGTGTGTGTTGTTAGCAATATGACGAGTCCGTCGAAAAGAGTATGCCATATACTACTCTTAGCAAAAGTTTACCGATCATAAACCATACTCACAAATGAGAAAACTTGCAACGCTTTTGTCTGTCACGACTAAGACAAGATATGTTGACTCACTACTTTGTTGATTTCAAGATGGATCCGATAAATACATATTTGAGAAACCACTCTCTCCGAAGAATATCAAGATGGCAAATGATCCCGACCGAATATGACATCCAGACAGTCTCGACAATCAAAGGAAGTGTGGTAGTCATTTGGCTCATCGTCAGATGACTATCACCATGCAAGTCCAATTTATGAAGATGTTTTACTAATTACAGATATAAGAACCTGCCCAAGTAAGAAGGACCAACAAGGATCCCGATGGACCATGGTCTTTGATGGAGCCTCAACGCACTTGCAATGGCATTGCGCCATTATCACATCCCCACAAAGTGACACACACCTTTCACCACAGATTATGTTTCAATGGCACGAACAACATGGCCAATATAAGCATGTATTATGGGTATCAAAGCTGCTATTAACTTTAAGAATCAAATTCTTGCAAGTGTATTGAGACTCAAGAATATCCATGAGGGCATCCGCCAATGATAAAGTTCTTGAGAAGTTTTGCATCCAAATTCTTCCTCAAGCAACGGCATCTTATACAAGCGCAACCAACGACTTGTGCTTATCTACTGTAGATCGTGAAACAAAGAATACGATCATGGAAGAGTTACACGGCGCATTTGGTACCCACGCTGGACACACCATGGCTAAGAAGATTTTGAGAACGGTTACTATTGGTCCACCATGGAAGTCGATTGTCACCGTACTCGATCTTATCACAAATGCCGATATATGCCGACAAGTGCACGACAGTCAAGATCAATGTTCTAATGTACCTTGGCCTTTTGCAATGTGGGTATTGACATGATCGGAGAAATCAAGCCCACCGCCCAATGGACATCGTTTCATCCTCGGCAATTGACTATTTCACCAAGTGGTAGAAGCAGTTCGCATCTACTAAGAATGTTGTGGCTCGATTCATCAAACATAATCTTATCCGTCGATATACATTCCAAAGGATTATCATGACGGCTCCAATCTCAACAATAAGATGATCACCGAACTGCATCTCAAGATCAAGCATCATAATTCTTCTCCATATCGGCCTAAGCATGGAAGCCGCCAACAAGAACATTAAGAAGATTATATAAGATGATGGACTTACAAAGATTGGCATGAGATGTTACCATTTGCTCTTCATGGTTATCGCACTACAACACGAACATCAACAGGGCAACCCCTTCTCTTGTATATGGTATGGAAGCCGCTTACCCATCGAGGTTCAGATACCTCAATCGTAGTCCTCCGTGACGCAGAGTTAGCGAAGACGATTGGATCCGCACTCACCTTGACCGATTAATTTGATTGATGAGAAACGATCGCATCCATCCGCCATGGATGATCTATCGTAAGCGAATGATCGTAGCATTTAACAAAAGGTCAAGCACCGAGTCTACCAAGTCGGTGATCTAGTGGTCAAGCGATCATTCTTCCACAAGGTGATCCTGTGGGCAAATGGACTCCCACCCACGAGGGACCATTTGTAGTCAAGATGATTTTCCTACGGAGCTATGATACTTAGCACCATGGATGGTGAAGACTTCCACACCCCGTGAACGCAGCATAGTCAAAAATACTACGCATAACGAGACCCGCTAGGTCGATTTAACCTAGGAAAAATATATCCGCTTAACCAAAAAGGGTTCGCAAAAGTTAAGGATATATACAAAACATGTACACCCTAAAGTCGAAACCGAAAAGGCAGGTAAAAAAGGGTATCCTTGGATCAAACCGAAGGGCGTGTCTAGGCAAAAGTTAGGATTTAAGACGACTATGTCTCTTCCAGATCACTGCCTCAGCATTACTATCGCATTCAAGATTCAAATGGCTAAGATCACCTACTCACTTACCGAAGAAGGAGATGAGATAGTTGAAATATATGAGTACTAGCATAGTTGAACTTAACGAGATTGTTTCCGTATAGCTTTTACTTTTCTTGTGTATAAACTACTTGGCCATACGCCACCTCCAAATAAACGCAGTATTCTTTCTCTTACATTTTCACTATTGTTTGCAAGTCCAGTTGCTTTTGAATGACTATATGATTTGACAATAAGAATCTAATCACAAACATGCGAAAAGTGAACGAACAAAATTAATTACAGGCTCCTGAATTGAGATGACAACAAAGGTCACCAAAACATTTCCCGTAGAAAGCATGATTCCAAAGAGTCACTACTAAACTCCCCCAAAGGAGTATATGTTAATCCACGAAAAGGATTCCACTCAATCGAGCAATGTTACATCAATAACACTTCATCCCCAGCTAAGATGTTTACCTCATGGATATCTCTCAACAATTCTCCTTTCTCAAAGAAGTATCCGCTTGAGACTTGGTCGATAGTGCACCGAGAAAATCTACATCTTTATATTCTCCAACAGAGATTCCAACGGCCCCAACCTCGTCTCCCCAAGAACTATCAAATGCTTCCAAGTGAGATCCGCACTCAAGATCCCCGTGAGAGCGCTCTAATTCTTCCCAACAGATCTACATACAAGATCCCAAACAATTGCCTCCTGTGCTCTCTCGTGCGGTCTATGGCGGGATCTCCAACAACGAGTTTCATCTCTACCTTCCTCAACAATACCTAGGCCCAAGACTTGGTCGATGCTGCATCGGAGGAATCAAAGTTTCTTTCTTCTCAGATCTCCATCTGCTCCGTCCCAATGTAAGTCGAAATTTCCTATCTTCTTCAAGATGGATATGTTTTGAAATATCACAACATCTATCATTCATACATTACTCATAAAGTCATAATTCATGCATATGTCATTCATACATTGTCATGCATCATACTTTGTAAGACTAACAAATATTTTATCAAAGTTTCTTGTTTTTCCAAACAGGAAAGTCACTTCGACGCAGTGTGTCTGTGATTAAGCCCTAATCGACGGAAAACTATCTAAAGACCGCCTCAGTTCTTTTCGACGACCGGTCCAGATTAAGCCCCAATCTCGATGGAAACTATCGAAGACCACCGTTATCCTCCGATAATGTGCAATGGATCAACACCGATGTGAAGATATCCACATTTTGCCAACTACTACCTCCTCGCAGTAATCGGCACAAAGATTTATTCGATCTCTTCTTATTATCAATAAAGAATTACGTAGTCTAGCGTGACGACCTGCCGCTCGATGGCATCTTAAGCCCATCTCCGACTACTTATCGTTGTTCCTCCACCTTGAATGTCGTATATTTGGTTAAAACCAATACAAACCAATAATTCATTCAAAGGTAAGTACTAAGTTCAACATATGACTCTCTCCGATGGCATCTTAAGCCCATCTCCGCCTTCCACTATCAAGAACATCGCAGAGCCTAGCGCATCACTACCCTCAAAGATCGATCTTTCCCGATGGCATCCTAAGCCCATCCCCGTCAATTCTCCTATCAACAACCTCGAGTCTATCATACGACTCATCTCCCAATGAGGTCTCCGCTTTCTCCAAATGGCATCTGTAAGCCCATTCCCCGCATTGTCACTAACAATGAGTGCAAATTTTAGATTTAGTGTTCAATCAACTTCTACCTCCAGTGTCGAAGGCAAGCATGCCAATCTAACCCTTCCAAAGACAAGAAGATTGAACAGGAAGTCATCATACCCCAAAATTTTCCTCCATCTTCTCAAGATATTTCATACATCCATACCAAGGATTCCTCAAGAGTTGATCGACAAGCCTCTCAGAGACAATCAACCCAAACTAGGGTCTGGTGATTCTCAGATCAAGATGGACTTCCAACATATCCAATGGTCTTCATGCCTCCTCAAATGCTTCAAAGATTCTCCATGTCAAGTTTCAAGCCTTACAAAGTTTTCAAACAATTGCTCGATGGTTGAAAATCGGTTGTATTGACAAAAGTCAATGTGGTCAACATACAACAAACTTCATAATTTTTGGTCAACATCCTCATTTTGAAGTTACATTCATCATTTGATCAAGGGTTGATCATGATTCATCAAGAAAACTCAAGATTTGCTCAAAAGTCAAACTTTCTAAATTAGAGTTTCTAGATGAAAAGTCAATCAACTTTGATCGATCATAACTTTCATACTTTCTTTAAATTTTCCACCACTTCTTGTTTTTAAGGAAATTCAATTCTCTACAACTTCATGTCTCACAAGAATGTCCAAAAAATGCTTCATTTGAGAGGTATGGCTCAAAACATTACAGGTCATCTTCAAAGTCAACAAAAAGTCAACATTTTGTTTTGAAGATATATTGAGCATGGAAACTACAATTGAGATAAGACCAAAAAGGTTGGTTAGAGGACTCTTCGAGCTTTCCAAAAAGTCCAAGAACACTCAAAAATATGGAAAATTGAGCAAGATACACCATTCACAAGTTGGGCAATTTTGGACAAATGCACAAAAGGGCATTTTGGTCAAAATGCAAAATTTTCCAAATGGGCCTAAAATCTTTTGGTCCAAACTTGTTCATGACATTATTCTTGACCCATAAATGCTTGGCCATGGCAATTTTCTATTTTATTAACTTATTTTTGAATTTTAGAACATTTAATTCAAAATTAAATTATATAAAATATGAAAATAATATATTTTTCCAAAAGGGCTGATTTTATACCAAACTTGAGGTCCAAGGAAGCCCAAAACACTTGCCAAATTCATGCATGATCATGCATTGAAGAGGAAATCAAATTTCTTTCAAAAAATTGATTTTATTTGAAAAATATTGAATGCTCCAAATCAAATCTTTTTTCACTCTTTTTCCTCTCTCAAATTCCTCTATAAATGCTCAGCAAGTACACAAGCCAAAAAAAACGAAAACCCTAGCCCCATACATAGCCCAAACTTTGTCAAAATTTTGCAAGAATCCTCAAAAATCGTGTTTCAATTTCCAGAGGTTTCGTACCAGTTTAACCATTCAATCTTGCTCTAGAGGTTCCCAGGAGTCAGAAACAACTCTTGCTCGAAGCCCAGACTGCCCAGATCGTGATATCCAGCTCTCACCGGTTTGGAATTTTCTTATTTTCGATTTTTATGTTTCATGCATCACTAATGTTTTTTGTGTGTTTGTATGCACTTGGTACTATTAGATCGTGATAGACGTGTTACATGTGAGGTTTCACGTATGAAACTCATATTGCCATTATTAGGTTCCAAGATCGTGAGATTCAAAAAAATCCAGCCATTCAGATAGGATGGCACCATCGTGCTCGCAAGGATCGAAATAGTCGATCCGGCACTTTTTTTTGAATGATGCATTTTTAGGTTTTGTGTTGAGGCAAGTCGGAGAAGACGACGAGCTGGGGGTCGCTGCGAATGGCGAGGACGGCGTGCGTGTGTCAATTTCGTATGCCCGATTTGCTCGTCATGCCATCCAGGCCCACCAACACGTGTTTTGACTTCACCAAACAAAGGACGCTGTGTGTCACGATCCCACGCTGTCCATGACAACAAGTGCAAGCGGCGAGTGGTAAAGGCTCTCACTGTGCAAGGATACTCTCCCATGTCCCGAGTTCATCCTCTACTAGCACTGTGGTATTTTTTCACAAACTTCATATTTTCTTATTTTTTATATTTTTTTTTTTTAATATTTTGCATCAATTTTAATTTTTTTTTTTTTTATTCATGCATTAAAAATCACCAAAATATTTTTTTTGCTTTTTTTTCAAATACTTATTTAATTTATAAAATTAAAAATATTATTTTGTATGCATATTTATTTTTATTTTGCATTTAAATCACTTTTAATTAAATTGCATCCAAAATTCTCAAAATTATTCTAGCATGTTTATGTTATTTCCAACATGTCATATTTTTCTTTTTTATTTTGCATTTTACTAATATTTTTTTTATTCGATTCATCTCGTTTTTCCGAGTTTTTCTTTTTTTGTGGTTTTCAAACGGTTTTTTGCCGCTTTTGGCGGGGGCCTGTTATGGGATGTAATAGGTTAAATTAGGTTTTAATTTTCTGCAAGTTTAAATTATGTATCTGCCGTAAAGCCATGTAATAGCGTAGACATACCTTTTCGCATCTTTATTTTATTTTAATTTCCGCATTATAAATGCTAGTAACTGGTGCATGGCAAGATAATAATCAACATAGCTCACTAATTTTCAAGATAAAATATTCGAATCAATACACTTTTTTTCACATGCATTTTTAGGTAATTCTCTCGTTGCCTTTTAATTCAAATGGTCATGTCCCTAACGAGAGGTATTCTAGACCGTGTTTTGCAAACAAATCATCATAGTCCCTTCGATACAAAGATCAGTATGTTATCCGAATACATGATCTTGACCTCGATTGTCGCCACTAAAATGATGATAGTCCTTTAATGTGCTAGGATACTTTCCTGTTTTTCTATGACCATACGATGTCCCTTCAATGTCCCGCTTACATCCAATGAATGGAGTTACTACCAACTAATGGTATGGCTAGCGTTATTCTAAAGGAACGAAAAAAACACGTAAAACGACTAATTGAGTAGGTAATAAGACTTTTGGTTGCTTGTTTATCAAATGCTTTTCACTTCACACTTTTGTCAAAGTTTAAACTCTTTTCAAAACGAAACATTTTAACACTTTGTATATATTCTACATGAATCATTAAAGTCAAAGCGAAATGCTTTTCAAAGCATTTTTGTCAAACACATGTAGCATATTTTTAGTGATCTAAGAGCAACTAAGAGCCCGTAGATAATTACGGATGGTGGGTGCTTATACCTTTTTTCATAATTTTTCTTACTCGAATCTAAAAGGTCTTTTTGTATTTTACCTTCCCTTAATTGGATAAAATATAAGTCGGTGGCGACTCTTGCTATCCGGACATTTATGAAACAAAAGTCGTTCACCGTATCACACGAAGCATACCACTACATGTTGCCTTGCTTGAGCTCGAGAAATTCAATTTCTTGCCCCGAATGTCTTCGTGCAAGTATCTCCTCGAAAGCTCTCCGAACACAGCCCAAGTCAATGCAATGCCATCTCTTCCATTTCGCCAGCAACCCACCGCATCGCCTTTCCGCCATGATGTGAGTACCATACCTCACCTTAACTCTTCAAAGACAATCAATTACCCTAAAGATCCTTTTGATCTCCTTCAACCACTTTGAGCACCTTCGATCATGAGTGCCTTTGAACAATGGAGGATTGTTCCTCGAAGTTTCCCGCTTATCGCATTATCCTCCTAATTTTCAAAGCACACCACTAGCATTCCCAAGGCTTCAATAGCAGCATTCTGCTTCTTCCCCATTGTTTTATAACATTACAAAACAATCACATCAACACCAGATTGTATTAAGCACTACTAAGCGATACAAAAGGGATAGAGACTATAAGACACGATCGACTATATTCGATACCACTATTGTAACACCCCTTCTATTTTACCCACGATTTATATAATTTATCAAAGTTTTAATCACATAACAAGAGGCGCACAATTTAAATAATTCAAATAACTAAAAAAAGGCAATATGCCCAAAATCAAGAACTTAGTAATTAAAATGAAAACACGATTATGTTTTAAAAGGGAATATAATGAAAGATCCTAACACTTCAATCAATAATCGCTCCAAAACATAAACTAAAACATAACCAAAACAAAGTTTTGAATCCATAAAAGAAAAATCCCAATCAATCGCTCCCAAAGTTACAACTACCGAGCACATCGACACGCGGATTAACTAAGTAGCACAACTCTAGAAGTCGTCCTCACCAATTCAAAGCAAATAATCACTAATCGAAATCATGAAAGTAAGGGTGAGATTTCATCAAAATTAAGATGCATTATGCATTTCTCAAAACAATAAAACAACCAATTCATTATTCACCCTCATTAATAGCATTAGCATACGATTTCACAAACACAATCCACACATTCATTTATACATACAACAACAAATAGATGCAATTGAACATTGAAATCATCCTAACATATTCCAAATACATATGCAATGCGACTAATGCATGGTACCAATCGTGAACCAAGTTCACACTGCTCGCTTACACTTGAAAACAACGTCAATCCAATGATTCGCCCATACATCAAGTGTCAAGAATCTAGCCTCACTACCTGCCCATTAGGTAAGTTTATTGGCCCCGCAAGCTCAATTCCGTATAATGGGAATGAACCATAAACAATGCTTATGCATGCACATCAGAAGCATGCAACAATTCAAATACATAGAATGAACATACAGAATTATTCCATCCATGATCAAATACAGCAACAATAACACATGCCAGCAGAGAAATCATGAACATAACATCAATCAATACATAGAATTAACATACGCTTTTTCACAATGTATAACCACGAATTTACAATGTATTCGCACTACGGAAACCATATTAATTTCCTCCAGGTATCAATTACTGGTTTTGAAAATATTATTATTAGATAGTACTCGTCCTAAGCTTTCCAACGATACCAACTATGCCTAAATCGGAGTTACGGTTAAAAAGTTATGATAAAAATCGTTTTCAGAAAAATTATGTCCATTCCAACACAGTATGCATCGATGCATAAGGCTATGCATCGATTCATAATCAGCTTGCATCGACCTCAAATAGTTATGCATCGATGCATAACATTAAATTTTTTGCATTTTTAAAATTTGTTTAGTTTGTGTCGACACATACGCATTATGTGTCGATCCATAATCCTTTTGCATCGATACATGGCCTTGTTTTCAAACTTATGAATCGATGCATGACTCTATGAGTCGATGCATGGATTTTCCAACTCTCTATTTTTCCAAATTTCCACAACTTGTATCGATGCATAAGGGTTTGTGTCGACCCATACTGTTAGTTTTTCACCAAAAACCCAGTTCTCTCCACTGTTAGTTTTTCCTTTCCTCACTTGTTCCTTTTATTCCTTTATTTATTCCCTATTATTTGTCAAATAATAGAAATAACTAATTAGGATTAAGTAGAGCTTTTTACTCCACACACCTCCAATTCAACCTTACACCCCCAACCTTCCTTTATTTAAACTGAATAATTAAATCCATTTAATTCAAAAATACCAATAATTAAATCTTTAATTAAATTAATAATTAAATTTCTAATTATTTAATAATTGAATTAATTTGGGGTGTCACAACGACATTGTGGGAACCGGTTACTCCCTGGGAGGAACCGGGTTCCACATAGTTATGGTCCAGAATTTCTGATGGTGTAGAAGTTCGGCGGGCGTAAATTATGGGGCATAAATTTATGGTCCGTAACTTCGATGATGCGTGTTCGATGGGCGTGTTATGATGGTGCAGAACTTCTGATGGTCCAAAACTTCTGATGGTGCGGTTATAATGGCGTGTTTCGTGGTGCAAAACTGATGGTCCGTAACTTCGATGGTGAAGTTCGATGGGTAGTTCGATGGTGCGTAACTTCGATGGTCCGTGGTTATGATGGTGGAGATTTTTGATGGATGTAAGCTCGATGGTGCGTAACTTCGATGGTGCGTAAGTCTCGGCGATGTAAGTTCGGGTGCGTAACTTCGATGGTCCGTAACTCTAACGTGCGTAAGTTCGATGGGAAGAAGTTCATGGTGCGTAACTTCAAATGAGGCGTAACTCGATGGTGCGTAAGTTCGGCGGTGCGTAACTGATGGTCTAGAACTTCTAATGGTGCATAAGTTCTGATGGGAAGAAGTTTTGATGGTGCGTAACTCGATGGTCCGTAACTTCGATGGTGCGTAAGTTCGGCGGGTAGAAGTTTCGATGGTGCGTAACTTCGATGGTAAGTTTCGATGGGCATAAGTTCGATGGTGCGTAACTGATGGTCCGTAACTTCGATGGTACAAAGTTCGGCGGGCGTAAGTTCGATGGTGCGTGTTCTCGATGGTCCAAAACTTCTGATGGTGCAGAAGTTCTGATGGGCAAAAATTTTGATGGTGCGAATTTCGGCGATGCGTGTTCGATGGGCGTTCGATGGGCGTAACTTCGATGGTGCGTAACTGATGGTCCGTAACTTCTAATGGTGCGTGTTCTAACGGGCGAAGTTCGATGGTGCGTAACTCGATGGTCCGTAACTTCGATGGTGTAGAAGTTCTGATGGGCAGAAGTTCGATGGTGCAGAACTTCTGATGGTCCAAAACTTCTGATGGTGCGTAAGTTCGATGGGGCGAAGTTCGATGGTAATTCACTCGATTGTCCAAGAGTAGAAACTTCTGGAACAATCTATGAGTCGACCCATGTAGAAGGCGTGCGCCTTCCCAGGTGCTGCCAGACCATAATATTTCACTCATGAGCTGACCTAAGGACCCATGGGTCGGCTCATGCAGGCTGTTTTGAGGAATTTGCTTATTTTTGGATGTTTCTCACTTTCACCGGTTTGAAGCATGATTTTGTTGGTGATGATTTGCATAATGCAAAATGTGATGATGTTAATGATGATGTTTTACCTCCGATGTTTGGTAAATAAAATGACGAGGGCTTATGCCATTTTGATGTTAATGATGATGTTTTACCTCTGATGTTTGGTAAATAAAATGATGAGGGCTTATGCCATTTTGATGTTAATGACGATGTTTTACCTCCGATGTTTGGTAAATAAAATGACGAGGGCTTATCCCATTTTGATGTTAATGACGATGTTTTACCTCCGATGTTTGGTAAATAAAATGACGAGGGCTTATGCCATTTTGATGATTATGACGATGTTGATGTGTTGTTGTGTGTATGTGTTGTCTTTTGTCGAGTCGCATACATTGCATAAATGACGAGGGCTTTTGCCAAAATGACGAGGGCTTTAGCCATTGTTTCTAATTACGAACAAAATGTGTTGGTACCACATGCATACATAGTCGAGTCACATTGTGTCGGTTATGTTTGTTTGAGTTCATTGGTTATGTGTTGTCTTATGATGATTTATGACGATTGTGATGAATTGTAATGATTTATGTGGTGATAATGATTTATGACGATTGTGATGAATTGTGATGATTTATGTGGTGATGGTAAAGTGTTGATATATATAAATTAAATTGATGATAAAAGTTATTATAAGGGGTGTTATTTAATATGTTGTTTTGTTGATTGTTATGTTGTAGTTGGTTGAAGCAGTGAACATTGTATGATTCTAGATCTAATATGTTAGTTATCATACTTTTGCTTATATTTTTCGATATCTCACCCTTTCTATTTGTTCGTCGTTGCCTTTATATTGGTAACGTGCAGGTATCCAAGAATGAAGGATTAGCCGTTGTTAGTTCAAGTTGGTGTCTTGCTCTGATACGTAGCACTCGGGGGGATGTTTAGTCTATGTAGTTTATATGTTGACTCTTGTTGTTGTTAGTAATTATTGAATCTTAAGTGATGTTGTGAAATAAAAGTTGTTCAGTATTTTAGAAGTTGAACATAATGTTTCAAATTATTTTGAGTGAATAAAGATGATCAGTTGCTTGATTTGAATACTTAAGAATTTATGTTGCATATTAAATAAAAGGTTGCTTTGCTTTAAAAGCTGAAGCAAGTGTTATGTGATCCCCTATTAATAAAGGTGTTATGTATCTGTTATGTTTATGTTGTTAAAGATGATAGTGTGACTCCCATGTGTTGTATGAAAAATTAAAATACTCTGATTTTCTTGATACTTTCGGATAGAATTTGGGTGTTACATTGTACGGCCCCGCCAAGTCAACTGTGCTCATGTCCCAAAGTCTCAAAAATTATGGGGCCTCAGAATTTTATATTGGGCTTTAAATATATTTAACATCAACATTTTATATATAAAACAAAACAAAAATAAAAATGAAAGAAGTCATCATGGCCTAGTGGTTAGAGCGTTCCACTATATCCTTTAGGAGTTGGGTTCGATTCCTGCTGGCCACATTATTTTTATGTTAATTTTTTTTTGAACTTTCTATTTTTTTTCCTCAAAAGAATCCATAATATATATTTTACTTGATTTGTTTTTTTTTTCCTTTTCAATTTTAAAAATAACTATAATATATACTTTTACTTGATTTGATTTTTTTTCCTTTTCAATTTTAAAAGTTTTTTGTTGCTGTTTTTTAATCTTTTTTAATTTTTTAATATTATATTATTTATTAGAGGCCATTTTTATTATTAGTCCTGGGCCTCTAAATAGTTAGGATCGGCCCTGTATACATATTGTACATTTAACAAACATGGAGGATCAAGACAAAGTCAAGGAAAGACAAAAGAAATCGATGAAGAAGAATCGTATGAAGGATAAGGTGAAAATTCAAAATAGGTTCAAGGCAATATTAACCAAACAATAATCAAATAAAACAAAGTAGAAACAACTAATTAATTCTAACTAAATAATTTTTTGATATTTTTAATATTAAAAGCAAAGTCTAAACATACATATAAGAATAATATATATTTTTAAATTTTTTATGAGAAGATAACAACGAAGATAAAATAAGTTAAGGAAGATAAATATGTTTATGGTATTCTTAAGGAATATTCTAAATTAATCTAACAATCAAAGAAAAAGAAAAATACCAAGGATGGAAAGAGTGAAAATTAGAGAAAAGTTTGAACTTTTAATTTGGGATCCCTTGCAATCTACATAAATGTCTTATTTCAAGCCTTATTCCTACATAGTCTATCTCTCATGTCATATCATATACAAAAATGTGTCAAAAAGAGTTCATTGCACTCATGCATATCATATCATATCCATTTTGTGATATCTTAGGGTCAAAATTGTTTTATGTTGTATTTAAGTATCTTCATACCTGAGAAGAAACTTAAATAGGGGCATTTGTCATACTCTAATTTTGGCTCAAGGTCATTATTCAACGTATTTACATCATTAGTCGGTCATTCATGCATTTAAGTTGAACAAAAGTCAACTTAAGTCAACATTTGCATCATTTTAAAGTCAAAAATACCTGATATCTCACTTCATGCGTTTTTATTTCCTTACACTGTTTCATGCATTGCGCAAAGTTGATCAAAATCCAATAATATTGAAATTCTGGTTCTATAGACAGATCGATAAAAGCGATTCAACACTGTGCGACAAACTAGTGGACAAAATATTTCGAGCTTTGATCTTTAACTGAATATTTTATTAATCTACGCATCACGTAGATCATGGTTGTATGCTCGCTTTATTTTTTCGGTGTAGTTTGCAGTCGCGTTTTTAATCGTCAATGTTTGTTTAACCGAGTATTTTTATTTTTGATTATTTGCATTTTTTTTATTAATCTTTGTCACGTATAGTTTATGTTAATGTATTCAATTTCTTTTTTCCGATTAATTAGGTATCCATTTTTTTATTGTCTTTCATTATTTTTTATCTCGTTTTTTATTCAGAAAACAAATTCTTTTTGATTTTATTTAATTCTTTTAGTTTTTGTCATTTTTATTATTATACTAACTCTTTATTTTTCTTTATTATTATTATTATTATTATTATTATTATTATTATTATTATTATTATTATTATTATTATTATTATTATTATTATTAGTATTTGTCTCTTTGTCAAAAAAAAATTGTACAAAACACAACTCCTACAAAATGACAAAAATCAAGTACACTTTACAAATACCTTTTCCAACTTTCAATCACATCCATCAATTTTATTATACCAAAGATCCACATTTATTCTTACAACATCACATGGATCACCAAACTTCAAAAATCAAAACTCATAACAACACTCAATCTACAATATTTATTCTTTTTTATCAAGGGCTCATGTTTGTTCTTACACTATTACATGGATTGATACCTAATTCCCTCCTAAATCTAAATTTTATTACAAACGTACATCAACTTTCTCATGTCATTTATTGTTTACACAAAAGAATAAACATTTTCAAATTCAAGTTTTTTCACACTTTTCATTCAAACTAGTAAGAAACACGTGCTATCGCACGGGTCCCGTATGGATTCACATTAAATGTCTACTATATCTTTATTTGTAAAGTTTGAATTCATTCTTCAATCGTTAACATTCTTATAGTTATAAATATAAACTAATAATATACACAAACTTATAAGCATTGATCTGTACTAATAATAAATCGTACATTTGATTCTCTAACTTCAATTATATAAAACATCAGAAAATGAAATATTTAAAAGATGAATATTAAAATGAATATCTACAATTGGTATCTCATAGATATGTTCACATCTACCCGTAAATTTAGATGAGTTAATAAATCCGCTTGAATCTAAATGAGTTAATTCTTAAAAAATACATCCTACAATGTATAAGCTTTTTCGTTACATTTCAATTTTAAAACCTTCTTATTAGATCATATTTATAATTTTACATTGTTTATTAATTTTGACAGACCCGTCAAAATGAATAATCAATGTAAATATTTAACTTATTTTAACTATACAAAATATTTATTATTTCAGTTATAAAAATATATGTAACTTATTCTCATTCATACAAATAATTGTATAAGTAGTTGGATTTATTACGTTTATAATATTATTTGTAACTTATTCTTGTTTATAAGTATGATTATTATTTATCATTAAATTTTCATGACTACCATTTAACATTTTTTATCATGATTATAATTATAAAAGTTAATTTGAAAAGACTATGTTTTAGTTATTTCATAAGTTTAAAAAAATTACAAAATCTCAATTAATTTTGTTTTCTTTTATTAACATTTCTATAAAAAAAAAACTAAATAATTTAAAAATATATTTTATTTCAAATAAGCATTTAAATAATTACAAAATAATTTTTATTCTTATAGTTTTAGAATGACAAACTAAATATTTTACTTTGAAATCGAAAAATTATAATTTATAGTAAAAAAGATAATCATGGTTTTTTCAGATACTTTAGTTATTTAATATTTCTTAAAAATAAGTGATTTTTATTAATATTTCATAAAAAATACATGATTTTTAATATTTTATTAACAAAATGTTAGTTAAACTATAATGTCATGCAAACCAAAATGTTAATCATTACTCATTTTGAAATTAATAAAAATTATATTATGTCACGCATACTAAAAAATTTGAAAAAGTAGAATTCAAATAAGCATATTAAAATATAACCTTTTTTAATTTATTCTTTATTATTTTATTTTCTTGACCACTGTTTAAACTTTAGAATGAAAATCATCTAAATAAATTATATTAAAAAATAACTCTTTTTAATGTCCAAAATCATGAAATTAAGAAATAAATAATAACTGATGAATTATTCAATTTTTAATTCAATAATAATTATTTCATTCAATAATAAAATTTCGCAAAGTCTACGTTAAATGACAATTTGAGCATTATTATAGGAATTGTAATTTAGCATTATTATAGGAATTATCATTTAATTACTTTTAAGATCTAAGGAAAAAGAATAAATTGAAAGCTCAAAAAATTGGATTCCCCATATGTTCCTATAATTTTCCATCTTCCCATATTACTTGCATTGAGGACCAAAAAATTTGAATGTTTTTTTGTTACGAATAAGATGAATTTTAATAGCTAAGGTAATTTTCATTTTTATTGTTTAAAAAATTCTATAATATTAATATAGGACAACTAAAACTTATACTATTTTAAATTGACTGTGACACATTTTCCATATAGTTATGTTATTAATTCATTATTTAATCATATTTTTTATAATTATTAAATTTAATCTTATTTATTAATAATTAACATTTATTTGTCAAGCATATGAATTAAAAATATGTGAAGTAATATTTATCATCAGTAAGTGTTCCATGACAGACAACATAAACAATCATATGGAACAAATAACAAACTAATTTTATAACTATATAAGTTTATAAATATATTATAACTACCCAATGTGAGTGCCCATGGGATTAATTTCCTAATCTACATTTATTTTGAGGAATCAAAAACTAAGAGTGAATAAACTTGGCAAAGAGATGCGAAATATCTCGTGAGAGAATACCAGATTCAAAAATATTCCTGCAATTGCTTGCTCATAAGAAACATTCCTGTTGGTATGTATGTATAACTCTGAAATAGAAAAATCAAAGAATTTAGTTTAATAAATCATAACACCAAAAAATATTGATACATATAGCTTGGAAATTTGCATCATACATAGTGACAATCGAAGGAACCACTGACTGAGAAAAACTTCCCTCAAGCCTCATTTATGAAATAAGTAGTGTTTTCTCATCATCAAATCCACTACCTAAAACATATAGTTTCCTCTTTTTCTCATCAAATAGAATAAGATTTGATTCCGCAATCACATCTCTGAGTTTTGATGATAACAAAGAGTATGTTTGTGTGAACAATTTTAATACTCTAATATTTGTTGTATTTTAACAATTAACAAACAAGTTCTAAGCTATAGAGGTTCTGATGAACAAGTAGCGATGAAAACTTCAGAAGGCTCTGAAGCTCAGTACTCTGATACGTAAGTTTGAAGAAACTAGTCTAAAGATCTCAAGATAGAAGTTCTGAGTGAACGTAGTCCAAGGTGCTGAAGACTCAATTTTCAAAAGACAATGGATTCTGAAGACCAAGTGTTGAAGACTCTGAAGACGTAGCTCTGAAGACTCTGAAGACTTGAAGCTCTTCTGACCTTAGATGTGACACAAGGTTCTAAGACCAAGTGCTAAAGACTTTGAAGAAGAAGTTCTTAAGACTCTGAAGACTTGAAGCTCTTTTAACCTTAGATGTCTTACAAGGTTTTTCAAGACCAAGTGCCGAGGACTTTGAAGACGGAGATCTCAAGACTCTAAAGACTTGAAGTTTTGACTAACCGTGGTTATGTTCTCTCCTTACTCATGCTCTAAGCCTCTAAAAAGGTTAGTGTTCACGTTAAAAAGTGACGCGCTAGGGAATCGAATGTGAATTCAGATTCTCTAGCTCGAAACGATTTACTCTTTTGATTTGTTTATAAAGATGTCGCGAGCATCGTTTTATTATTTTCAACACAAGAAAAGATGATTTTAATGATTATGAAAAGGGAAAGTCATTAATACCCTCAATTGATTTTTGGTATGCGAACGACTAGCGCAAACTAGACGCAACGCATTGGGGAGATTCTAGAAAGGGGTTTGTTATATAAAGGAATAGATGGAGCACCCTAAATATATATAGTTATCTATAGCTTTATATATGAATACGCTTGATATGTTTGTGAGTTTTAATTGTTATTTCTATGATTGGGAAAGTTTCTCCTTTGGGATTTTAAGAAGGATGATTATGAAGGATCCTAGTGTTTGTTATTATGTGCTCGCAAAGATCTATGGATCTTCGATACATATCCCTAGTGGGAATCGAGCATTTGTAGCTCCGGATCTCTGTGGATCTATGGTTTGTTTGGTCTCGAGGGAGAAAGAAATTTGCTCGGCAAGGATGAGACCTTGGCCTCACGTATTCTCAAAGGGATGTTGAGAAAGTCGAGCAATCGTAGTTCCCACTTATGCTAGTGGAAAGCAACGGATGTTAGTAAGAGATGCATAAATGTCATCTTAATGAAAATGTATCTAATCTATTTCATCACATACATTTTTGAAAAGTTTGATTGATTAAAATCTTTCATCGTAAGTTATAGGTGTTTTGCTTGAGTGTACAAGCGTTACCACTTACATGTTTAAGAAAGATGTTTGAAAAAAGATTGAATCTTTTAATTGTAAGCATTGGGTGTTTTGCTTGAGTGTACAAGCGTTACCACTTACAATTAAGAGATGCTTTTGTTTGAAAACAGTTTGAAAAGAGTTTGAAAAGTTTTTGACTATATGTGATGTGATAGATGAGATACTTCTTCCATAGAGATGATAGATGTCTAAATCTCAAGGAGAAATTGATTGGATTAAAGGGATGCTTTTAAGAAGCCCGTGGGTCCTTGTATTGTAAGCCCAAGAGGAGGCATTCCGAGGGTCATCGAGGGTCATCGAGGGTCCTTGTATGAAGCTCAAGAGGAAGCTATAGGGTATGGCTGGCTTTGTCTTTAAAAGGGATTTCACCGGGAAACCATCCTTTTGGAATGAAGAGCAATTTCACCGGGAAATTATACTCTTAGGGTTCTAACCTAACACGGGTGATTCTTTGTATTGGAAGCCCAATAGGAGGCTGTTAAGAGATTTCCTGTCTCTTTCATTGTATGATGCCCAAGAGAAGGCTAAACTCAATGAGGAGTTCTTTTGAACGAAGCCCAAGAGGAGGTCGACTCAACAGGAGTGTTGTCTTATACGGCCTAAGCGAGGCTGAACTCGATGAATGAGTTTTCTTATGAAGCCTAAGAGAGGTGAACTCGTGGGAGAGTTATCTTGTATAAAGCCCAAGAGGAGGCTACAACTGTGGGGAACCTATTGGTTAGACTAGTTGTTAAGTTATAACTAGACAGTTATATAAACAAGTGTGTGTGTGATATGTATTCACAGGAGTTTATGAAGGAAATATAAACAATGCATGATGTTTATTTACAAGAGTTTATGAAGGAAATATAAACAAGTGTATGTGAAACGAACGTTTTAAACGAGCGTAACTTGATTATTTACAAGTCTGATTTTGTGTACAAGGATGTAAATATGTACACGAACGAGCTATTTATGTACAGACAAAGATGGATGTACATAGGAGGGTTGGGACTTACACCATAAGGGTGGCCCATTGGTTTAAAAGCAGTTTCACCGGGAATAATGCTCCTTTCAATAACAATGGTATTCATTAGATATACGTATTTAAACGGAAACAAATGATCGAAGTTTATCTGTGTTTGAGTATTTTACAAAAAAAAGTATCTGTGTTATGTACAGATAAAAATTTGTATGAGTATAAAAAGAATTTGATCTGTACAAGGAAAATATGTATGTACATAAAAGAATGTTGGTTTGTGTATACGCAAGTGAAGTGAAAACAAACGATCGAAGTTTGTCTGTACTTGAGTATAAAAAGTATCTGTATTATGTACAGATAAAAATTTGTATGTATCTGAAGAGAGTTTGATATGTACAAGGAAATAATTATGTACATAAAAGAATGTTTTTGGGACTTATACCGTGAGGGAGGCCCATGATCGATTGAGAAATTCGAGAGAAAACGAATTCGGTTTTATCGTTTAAATCGGATCGATCATGGTAAAAAGATGTAAGTTTGATGAAAAAGTTTTGAAGAAATGATTTTGAAAGTGTTTTGAAATGTGAGGTTTACTCATGAGAAGTTTTGAAAAGAATCGGAAGTCGAAAGTTTGAAAAATTCACCTTTAAAGTGGTTTTAAAAAAGCACCAAGTGTCGCTGCTCGATTAAAACATAATCGATGAAAGTTTTTCTGAAAATTTTGCACTATCATAAAATAGATACATTTATTGACAAGTGTACAAAAATCACCTCAAAATGAGGAGTTTTGATTGGTTAAAAAAATGTTAAAGTTTGTGAAAAACATGAAGAAAATATGAAAAGTTTGAAAAAATGGTCCATGGAGGCTTGAACCTGTGACCGATGGTGGTTACGTGGCAAAGAGTCTTAAGAGCAAGCTGGCAACCGCTGGGACAAGAGTGCATTTGTGTATTTGAATCAAAACACGTGTTTATATTATATTGGAAAATTTAAATTTGAAAAAACAAACAAGAACACGCGCGAATTGTTCTTCATCCTCTTCAATCCTTTGATTTTGTAACTTTCTTGTTTCTCAATGATTTTGAAAGTTGTAAACATGAAAGTTGCTCGAAATTTAACAAGGAACATGATGGTAGTTGTTAATTTCATTTATTTTTGGTTTAACATGGTTGAATTTCTGGAAATCGTGAAGAACCCTAGAACTGGAAATTCTAATTGAAATGATGTATGATGGATGATTTTTCCAATTGATTGAGGGTTAAGGATCGTGAGAGGTGCAGAAAACAAATGACCAAGAGTTTTTTTGTTTAAATGAAAGGGATCATAGAGTTCGAGTTTCAAGTTCTTACATGTTCAAGCTGAGATCGAAGATGGTGTTGGAGTGTTTCCAGAACTGATTTTATGATTGATATAGCACCAACGACCTATGTGGAAGGTGTGAGGATGGTCTCGCTCCTTAATCAACCTCGGATCGTATACCAAGTCCACCTGCATAAGCTCAAAATGGAAACTGGATTTTGATGTTAGAGTTGTTACAGATGGAAGTTAAGGGTTTGGATCATTCATATGATGTATGGTGATGATGTTCAAGTGATCAAAACTCAAGTTGCTCAAACCAAACTCCAAATTCGATGGTTATGGCAGTTTTGCAAGTTTTAGAAGCATGGCATGTAATTCTGAGTTTCAGCTTGATTTGTGTTAATCTTAAGCTTCAAACAAGTTATATATTGATTATGAAATGTGTTTGACACCAAAACTTTTCATGGTTTTCACTAATTTTCAAAATTGCAAGTTTTCTCAAAATGCACTATGTTTCTTAAATTTCAAGAAAGTAAAGAGAAAGCATGTGCTTGCATGGATTTTGGTGTCTTTGAACTTGAAAAGAATACCTCTATTTATAGGCCATGGATTCTGAAATGTTAGGCACAAGTACATGGCATTGGTAATTCAAAGATGCCTTAAAGGGCAAGAAAGGCATTTTGCAAAGGAAAAGGAAACTTCCTTTTTTAACCATGTGTGAAAATATTCCATTTGATCCAAACTTGTCATAATTACTTCTCACTGATTTTTATCAGTTCTTATCCCAATTTGGCAAGGTGGCAAGTGTTCTAGAAGAAGAAATCAAAAAATGACCTATAATTTGAAGTTTTGAACTTTGAAAATCATGTTTATGGAGCCTTATGTTTCAATTTCAAAAGTATAGCTAGACTCCATGGATTTGAGATTTCTTGGACATTTTGGAAAGCTTGTTTCAAGAGCTACAACTTTCATGTTTTGAGTTTTTTCCAAATCAAAGTGGAACTATGTGAAAAAATGCCATGAAGTTTGGAAAAAATAAGAAATTTCAACACTTGAAAATTTTTCTAAGTGTTGGAACTTTTGACTTTTTGTTGACTTTTCCAAATTCTTTGATTTTTTTATGATCATGATGGATCATTTGAAGTATTTTGATGTTGGAAAAAAAATTTTCTCGAAAAAATTGACCAAAAGTCAAAGTTTGACTTTTTTGTGCGTATGAATTTTCATCGATGATCCAAATCGATCGATGAAGTCTGTGGAACTCGTGATGTTTTGAATCCAGAAATTAGGTCAAGATGTTGTATCTAAGATATAATGACCAATCTCTATCCATAAAATTCATTTAATGTTCAAAAATCGAGAATACCATGCTCGATCAAACCCTATTCGGTCGATCCTCGATCGATCAATGAGAAAAATTAGATATCCGATGATCGAGGTTGATGTTTTGATCAAGATAGGTCAAATAAAGTGAGTAAAACTCAAACCCTAGTTGGTTGCCTCTTGAATCAGATGAAAATTTGATGAAACCCTAATTTTGACCTCGTGAATGCTACAACCGATTAACGTCGCTCGAATCATATGATGCAATGATGCAAATGTGAGGTGGTATATTAGGTCAAAATTTGGGGTATGACAGATGCCCCTATTTAAGTTTCTTTAACCTGAAAAATGAAGATGAATATCTTTGTTTTGATAGGTGTAAAGAGACTTAAATATCAGAATACGCAAATTTTGGACCTAAGATACCAAAAGATGCGAGTGATGCAAAATGATTTACCCAGAAAATATCAAAGGAATGACATGATGGGGAAAAATGATTCACAAAATATGTGAATGTCTGTTTCGCTTTGGGAAACAAAGAGATTACCTTTTGTCAGCCTTGTGACAATGTTTAAGGTAAGTGAAGATGATATTACCAATTATCAGCCTTGTGATAGTTTATGGTAATGAATTCTAAAGATATTACCAATTATCAGTGAAGTGATAGCTATAACAAGGTAAATCTTTTGAGAAAATTGTTGCGTATTCAGCTTTGAATAACAGACAGATGATGGAAATAGATCTCAAATGAGTTTTGAAGATATTACCAATTATCGTAAAAGTGATAACTATAACAAGGTAAATCTTGGAGATATATTAATCGAGTATTCACTTTGTGAATAATGACATGGAGAGAAATGTAACTCAAACGAAGTTTCTATTTTCTTGATACAATCTTGCCAAGGATCTCTTTTGAGAAGACGCGGCATTTTGATTGAAGACATGTGTTTTCTTATAAATGTAAAGACAACTCATGGGAATTTCTCAGACGGTCGTGATTCGACTTTGTTGAAAAGAACAAACTTTCATGAAAAGGAAAATAAGCGCTCAAATGATGAGGCTATTGCTTATTGCTTTGTTGATTATAGATGTGGTTCTATCCAGAATGAATCGAAAGAAAGGGTCAATCAAGACTTTGTTCCCGATGAAGAATGATCTCACCGGGGAATGGAGAGAGAAAAGATGTATCGCTTTGAGATAATCTACATCGATATGATCAAACCTACATGAATAAGTGCGATTTAAACCAGTGAGATGGAAGCAAACATTTTGAGGAATGCAAAATGCATAAATGATGCTATTATGTATGAATGTCATGAATGTTATATGCATGCTAACAATACTGACGAACACTAAAGAGGTATTTGGGAAAAGGACCACGCCACGTCGAACAAATGCTTAACAATATCCGCAACGATGGGGTAGACGTTGTTGATGAAGGATCCGAGTTGTATGCTTTAAACTTTCTGGAGAAAGGCATTTCATTGGCAACTTTGTGGGAATTCTTTTTTTACAAGAATACCGCCCTTTGATAACCTCTCACGAGGAAAAGAAGACTTCAGAGGGCTTGTTCTATCTTACGTAGATCGAAACACTTGGGAGGAACTGAAGTTCTTTCGTGTTCAGTAGTTCAAAGAAAATTTTGCTTTTATTTCAAAAATTTGAAGTAAAAATTGCTTAAAACCGCTTTTAGTTTCAAAAGGTGATTTTCACAATAAAAGCGTTATTTTGCAAAATGTAATAAAGTAGGAATTGCAAACAAAAGGAACAAGGCTCAAATTTTATTGATAGAATGGTAATCACCAAAGGCGTGATTCCATGAGCTATTTACAAAAGTTGGAAATGATAATTTATTGGGAAAAGGCTACATTGAAAGCAATAACCACTATTATCCCTAACAACTTTGAATTCCAATCGTGTTTGTTGTTTCGTAAGATTTGATTGAAGATCCGTTGATGGAAATTTTTCGATTGACAAAGTATGACCGATCATGCGTTATTTTGTCATTTTTGTATCCTTATTTTTGCCTAGATTGCCTTTTCAAGTTTTCAATTCATCGTGATAATTTCGCTTATTGTCTCTAATTTTGCTCGATCGCCTTTTCGTGTTTTCAATCCATCGAGACGCTTATTTTTGCCTAAGCCACTTTTCGGTTTTCGACTTACCAAGTCGTTTTGTTTTTTAGATAAAGTATTTCTTAATCGCATCAAGATTTACAAGATACGGGAGTTCATCACCGTCCATGATTGTGAGGGTCATAGCACCGCCGTAAAAGCTTTTTGACGATGTACGGGCCTTCGTAATTAGGAGTCCATTTGCCCCTAGAATCGGTTGAAAAGACGTAATCTTTTACACGATCGCCTTCTCAATTCACGAGGTCGGACCTTTTGTCAAATGCTTTCTTCATCCTTCTTTGATATAGTTGTCCATGACACGAGCGGTCAGCGCTTTTCTTCGATTAAGTTCACCGGTCGATCCGCTTGACACCATTCGCCTCGTGATAACTTAGTTTCCATGAGAATTTCATTGATGGAATCTCAACTTCTACGGGAGCATCGCCCATGCCGTATACTAAAGAAAAGGAGTTGCCCCGCTGAAGTGCGATCAAGTACGATACCCATGCAAAGCAAATGCGATTTCGGCGCCTTTGTAGGTGATGACCATTTTCCGACGATCTTTTGATGTTCTTGTTGGCGCCAACGGCGCCATTCATCTTGGCTTGTAAGGAGATGAGTTATGATGCTCAATCTTGAATTCCTCAGCCTATTCATCATTTTGTTGTTCAAGTTCGATCCATCATGTCAGAATGATCTTGCTTGGAACTCCATATCGATGATGAGGTTGTTCTTGATGAACCTCACAACCACTTGTCTTGTAACGCTGGCATAAGATTCGCTCAATCGCCATACCCCAAAATTTTCCCTCCATCTTCTCAAGACATTTCATAACTCCATACTCAAGGACTCCTCAAAGGTCGATCGACAAACCCTCTCCTAGACAATCAACCCAAACTAGGGTTTGGTGATTCTCGATCAAAGTGGATTTCCAACATCTCCAATGTTCATCATGCCTCCTCATATGCTTCAAATGTTATCCATGTCAAGTTTCAACCCTCACAAGTCAAGATTCCCCACAATTGCTCGTATGGTCGAGGAACGAGGGCGCCACTTATCAGCATGCATGGTGACATTATTTCATGACATGATTCATCACGATAGAGGTCTACGCCGACGACATAATAGCTCGATCACGTACTCAAGAAGAACATCTTGATCATTTGCGTAAACCTGCTTTGATAGATTGAAGAAATACAGTTGAGACTTAATCCTAACAAGTGTACCTTGGAGTCGATCCGAAAACTCCTAGGGTTTGTTGTCATTGGTAAAGGAATTGAGGTTGACCAAGGTTAAAGCTATTCAATAAATGCCACCCCGCGCACCGAGAAGGAAGTCGAGGTTTCGGCCGATTAAACTACATTGCCGATTCATTGCACATCTAATCGCTACTGTGAGCCAATCTTCAAGTTACTTAAGAAACATCAAGTAGTGAAATGAACGAGATTGCCGATCGCTTTGACAAAATCAAAGAGTACCCATGTAATCCTCCTATCCCGATGCCGCTACCGGGAAGAACTCTTATCATGTACTGATGTTGTTAGAGAACTCTGGGGGTGTGTTGGGGCAACATGACGAGTCCGGTCGAAAAGAGTATGCAATATACTACCTTAGCAAAAGGTTTACCGACCGTGAAACAAGATACTCACACGAGAAAACTTGCAACGCTTTTCAGCTGCTCGACTAAGACAGATATGTTGACTCACACTACCTTGTTGATTTCAAAGATGGATCCGATCAAATACATATTTGTTACACCAGCCTCTCCTAAGAATAGCAAGATGGCAAATGATCTTGACTAACACGACATCCAATACACTTCTTAGAAAGCGATCAAAGGAAGTGTAGTAGCGATCATTTGGCTCATCAAATCATAGATGACTATCGCCTATGCAGCGAAAGTTGATCAAGATGTTCTATTAGTTATCGATCACAAGAACCGTGACCGTATTAAGGACCCGAACAAGGATCCCGATGGACCATGGTCTTTGATGGAGCCTCAAACACACTTGAAATGGCATTACGCCATCATTACATCCCCACAAAGTGACATACGCCTTTCATCGCCAGATTATGTTTCAGCACTAACAACATGGCGTCGAACACGGCATGATTATGGGTATTAAAGTCGCCATTGACTTAAGAATCAAGTTCTTCAGTGTATGGAGACTCATTTTGGTGATCAGCGATTAAGGACGAGTGGATACGGCAATCTCGAATCTTATTCTCAGACGAGCATGTTCTAAGTTTGATCCCTACTCAAGAGATCACTTTCAATCACATTCCACGAGAAGAGAATCAGCCATGCACGATTAGCTACTATGTCGCTCATGTTCAAGGTTAGATGGGACAACGAGGCTCCCGCATCATCATTGAGAAGTTCGACGAACCAAAGATATTGTTATGAGCTTGATACGCATGAGAAACCTTGGTACTATGACGAAGAGGTATCTGAGGCTCGTGAATATTCAGGGCATCCTGGCAACGATAAGAAGTTTTGAGAAGGTTCGCTTAAATTCTTCCTCAAAGAACGACATCTTATACAAGCGCAACGACGCACTACTCCCTACCGTTAGACCAAAACAAAGAATACGTATCATGGAAGAGTTACACGAAGGCTTTGCACCCACTCCAAAGGACATACGATGGCTAAAAGATTTGAGAACGGGTTACTTTGGTCCACCAGAAGCCGATTGTTCACCGCTTATTCGATCTTGTCACAAATGCCGTTAATGCACAAAGTACACGCACTCCGATCAATGTTCTAACTGCCTGGCCTTCGCAATGTGGGCATGATATGATCGGGAAATTAAGCCCACCGCTTCCAACGGACATCGCTTCATCCTCGTGGCAATGACTACTTTACCAAGTGGGTGTGGCAGCCTGCTTGCATCTGTAAAGAATGTTGTGGCTCGATTCATTAAGCATAATCTTATCTCGCTTGTATGGCACTCCCGAAAGGATTATCACGATAACGCCCAACCTCAACAATAAGATGATCACCGAACTCGCACGCAGTTCAAGATCAAGCATCACAACTCTTCTCCTTATCGTAAGATGAATGGCGCAATGAAGCCGCCAACAAGAACATTAAGAAGATTATACGATGATGAAGTGACTTACAAGGATGGCATAGATGTTACCATTTGCTTCTTCATGGTTATCGACTACATACTAACATCAATGGGGCAACCCTCTCTTGTATAGTGATGGAAGCGCCCCACCCATCGAGGTTCAGATTCCTCAACTAGAGTCTTCCAGACGAGTTGGGCGGCGATCGGGTCCGCATTCGCTTGACCAGATCAACCCGATGATGAGAAACGACTCGCATCCATCCGCCATGGATGTATCTATCGTAAATGATCGTAGCATTTAACAAGAAGGTCAAGCACCGAGTTTACTAAGTGGTGATCTAGTAGTCGCATCATTCTTCCACAAGGTGATCCAGGGCAAATGGACTCCACCCATGGGACCATTCTAGTCAAGATGTGATTTTCCTATGGAGATACTTAGCACCATGGATGGTGAAGACTTCACATTGTGAATGCAGATATAGTCAAAAAATACTACGATAAAGAGACCCGCTGGTTGATGAGGTAAAAATAAGGGCATCCCGGAGAACCAAAAGGGTGTTGCAAAAGTATAAATATGTAAATGTACACCTGCAAGTCGAAACTCGAAAGGCGGTTAAAAGGGGTATCCCTATTAAAACCGTAACGATTTGTGTAGTGTTAGGCTAAGTGCGATTATGTTCTGTCTGTGATCACTATTTATGCACTATGTGATTCAAGATTCAAATGGCGTAATCACTTTCATGACGTGCGGCGAGAGAGATAGTGGAAATATGTGTACTAGCATAGTTGAACTTAACGAGATTGAAAGCTTTTATTTTTCTTATGTACAAACTTTGCCACACGCTTTCAAATAAATACAAGTTTTTTCCATTTTTTGTTTGTTGTTGTTTGCATAAAGTCCCAATGTTTGCTTTGAATGATTATATGATTTTGACAATAAAGATCTATGCGGTGTAAAAGTAATACTAAAGTTTCGTGGATTTGAGATGACTGACGGAGGTCACCAATGCATTTTATGAGTGATCCCCACGGTGTGCCACAAAATCTTCCAACAAAGAAGAGGAGGATCCCCAAGCAAGGATTCCACTCAACTTAATCAAAGCCACATCCACGCGAGGTATTTATCCCCTGAGTGTCTTCATAGCCCTTTTCTCGGCAATGTGTCCAAACCTGTAACTTGGCGATAGTGCACCGGAGGAAGTTACATCTTTCTTTTCTCCACCAGATTCCAATCTTCCGACTTTTCCAACCCGTTTCTCCGACTAACTACTTACTTATTCTTAGGATTACGCGAAAACCCGAGAGTAGTATGCACTTTCGGAGCGGTAGTAGGATTAGCCTCAAGACTTGGTCCGATAGTGACCGGAGGAATCAAAGTTTTTCTTCTCGTGGATCTTCATCCTCAAATAGAAGCCATAAATCTTCAAGCGTAATATCCGTGATCTTCTTCAAGATGGATATGTTTTGAAATACCACAACATCTATCATTCATACATTATTCATAAAAAGTCATAATTGCATTGTGTCATAATTGTTGTTTGTCATGCATCATACCTTGTATAAGACTAACAATATTCTATCAAAATTTTTCTAAAAGTGAAAGTCATTCGACGCAAAATGTGATTAAGACCCGAATCCGGGAAAACTATCCGAAAGAATCGCGGTTGTTTTCTAACAAGGGTCCGTGATTAAGACCCGAATCCGACGGGAAAACTATCTCGAACGACCGCCTTGTTCCTCGGACAACGGATCCGTGATTAATACCCGGCTAGACGGAAACCCTATCCAAACGATCACAAGTTATCCTCCGATAAAAGTGATCAACACCGATGCACACATGGAAGATATCACATTTTGCCAACTACTACTTCCTCGTAGTAGTAAGTAATGGAGGATTTTCGACTCATTCTTATTATCAAAGAATTACAGAAGTTCTGTGTACGACTTACTGTTTTGATGGCATCTTAAGCCCATCTCCGACTACTTGTCAACATTCCTCCACTTTCGTATGTATATTTGGTTAAAACCAATACAAACCAATAGCTTCATTCAAAGATGAGCACGAATTCTAACATACTTACTTCTGGATGGCATCTTAAGCCCATCTCCATGCTCCTTCCGTTATCAAGAATATAGAGTTTAGTGATTTCACTTCAAGATCGATCTTTCCAGATGGCATCTTAAGCCCATCCCCATCAATATTCCTATTCGACGACATTCTTGAGTCTAGTATATGGTTCATTCAAATAAGTCTCTACTTTCTCCAAATGGCATCTATAAGCCCATTCCCGCCATCACCAACTTGTCAAATAGTGTAAGCCGAGTGTTCAATCATCTTCTACCTCAAAGTCACAAGGCACGCACGCCAATCTAACCCTTACAAAGACAAGAAGATTGAACAGGTAAATCATATATTTCAAAATTTTCCTTCCATCTTCTCAAGACATTTCATACCTCCATACTCAAGGACTCTCAAAGGTCGATCGATAAACCCTCTCCTAGACAATCAACCCAAACTAGGGTTTGTGATTCTCGATCAAAGTGGATTTCAACATCTCCAATGTTCATCATGCCTCCTCATATGCTTCAAATGTTCTCCATGTCATGTTTTAAGGAGAATGATTTTATATCATGCTTCGAGGTCCAAGATAGCCATGATTCTTACCAATTTCGTAGCCTTCACATTGATGAGAAAATCAAATTTTTTCCAATATTTGATTTTATTTGAAAAATATAAATGCACATTCAAGATCAAATCTTTTTTCCTCCCTCTTGCCATCCCAAATCACTCTATAATAGAAAGAAGTTCACAAGACAAGGACACAAAACCCTAGCCCCATACACAACTCTCACTTTGTCAAATTTTTTCAAGAAGTTGGAAAATCAATCCTATATTGCAATCTTTTCAGCTTTTCAACCATTCAATGTTTCGAGGTGCCTAATCGCTTCCAATTCTCATTAAGCCAAGCTATCCGTAATCGTGGTTCCTAACACTCACCTTTTTATTTTCTTGAAATCGATTTCAAAATCCATGCATTCGACTGCTTTTGCTTGTTTGTTTGAGTTCGGGATCTATTAGAACGTGTTTGACGATAACATGTGAGGTTTAACGCTGATTGGGGTTTATCATTGTTAGATTTCATCTTTTTCTTCAAACTCACGATACAGCATTTTCAAGCCAAACGATGGCACCATTGAATTCGTATGGGTTAATTAGGGAATAGTCTTCTTTTGTTTGATTCTACGTGTTTTGTGTGTTTTCAAGTTTGAGATAGTGGAGAAGTTGTGGCTTTTGCGATCAATTGAGGCATGAGTATGTACGATCACACGCTCGATTCGCTTTCTCATTCCACTGGGCCGCACGCGACCATTAATTCAAATATCCAGACGCATCACATATATATTCTATTGTTTTTTCAAAACACCAAGTGTCAAGTGGCATGAGTGTAAGTCACTGGTTTGAAAGATACTTCAAAGGTCCTCGCCTGAGCCTTCCCTGACCGTATCTTCTTTTTTACAAACTTTGCATTTTCTCTCATATTTCATATTTTCTTATTTATTTAATATTTTCATGCATTTTAATTTTTTCATAATTTTTATTCATGCATTAAAAATTGTCAAAATATTTTCCTTTTGCAATTATTTTCATAAATGTTTATTTAATTTATAAAATTAAAAATATTATTTTGCATGCATATTTATTTTATTCCTAATTTATTATTTAAATCACTTTTAATTAGTTTTTAATTATTAAATCTTTTCCAAAAATCCCAAAAATTATTTTAGCATATTTATGTTATTTCCATATGAAATATTTTTCTCATTCAAAATTTGTATTTTTACTAACATTTTTCTTCTTATTTCATCGTATTTTCCGATTTCTTATCTTTTCACAGTTATCCTGCTTCTATTGATTTCTTTTATCGCTTTTCTTTTTCCAATCATGTAATTGCTGGGATGTAATAGTTTTAATTAGGGTTTTATTTTCCGCAAGTTTAAATTATGTATCTCGCCCCAAAGCCATGTAATAGCGAGGATTTATCTTTCCGCACTTTACTCGCATTTTAATTTCCGCACCTATAAACTGCTAGTAATTAGGCGTATGGCAAGATAAAATGACATAGCTCATTCTAATTCTTCAAGATAATATATCTGAAATCAACACACTCTTTTCACACATGCACTTTGGTAATTCTCTCGTTGCCTTACGAATTCAAATGGTCATGTCCTCGTACGTAGAGGTATTCTAGCACCGTTGCTTTCAAACAAATCATCATAGTCCCTTCGATACAAAGATCATAGACCCAATGATGTCGCCTACGAATACATGATCTTGACCTCGATTGTCGCCACGTGAAAAATGATGATAGTCCCTTCGAATGTGCTAGGATACTTCCTACAAGTTGCTTTCTATGACCATCCGATGTCCCTTCGAATGTCCCGCTTACATCCAACAAATAGGTTACCTACCAACTAATGGTATGGATAGCACTATTCTAAAGGAAAGTAAAACACTAAAACGACCAATTCGAGTAGGTAATAAGACTTTAGTTGCTTGCTCTATCAAAATACTTTTCACACCTCACACTTTTGTCAAAGTTCAAACTCTTTTCAAAACGAAATATTTCCTAACACTTTGTATACATTCCTACATGAATCATTACAAAGTCAAAGCTTAAATGCCTTTTCAAAACATTTTGTCAAACACACGTAAAGCACATTTTAAAGTGATCTAAGAGTAACTAAGAGCTAGATAACTACGGATGGAAAGGGTGCTAATACTTTTCATAACCTTTCTCCTTACTTAATCTAACGAAGGTCTTTTTCTCGTACTTTTACCTTCCTTAATTGGATAAAAGAAAAGTCGGTGGCGACTTTGCTATCCGCATATTTATATACAAAATCCTACAAAGTCGGCTTCACCGTGTTATGAATCAAGCATCACTGGAGACACCCTAAAGAGAGAATGCCTTAAGGATTTCTAGATCACCTTTATTGCTTTCTGTTGACTTGCTTGCTTTATCTTTAAGGGTTGCTTGGGTATTATATTTGTGGGGATCCTACACCCGATCCGGTTTCTTTTAGTAAGTAGCATAAATCGTCATGACTGCTAGACGATATCAAACGGTCAACATGATGACTACATTAGCGTGACACTTTGATGTCCCGATACTTTTCATTCCCAAGTTGAGGATAGTATTTGGCTTCTGTGTCATCAAGCGCTAACTAAATTTTTAGAACCTTAATTGACCCATCTTGGCCATTGAATAGGAGATGGCCGGCTTTGTGCATTTAAGGTTGTCGATACTGATGCTACGCCATTAAGATCGACTTTGGGATATTTTTGGTCGACCACTTGGTAGTCGATTGAAATAAACGCCTACGAGAAAGATCAATGATATGAGATTCCTAGAACCTTACATTATTATAGGACAGATGAACCAACTCAAACTTTTGTGGGTAATCACCTATACCCTATGCAAGCCTTTAAACCTAGGCTCATTGTGTGAATTGTTTGTGTGCAAACATGACATCATGACATCATTTGCATTGCATCATTTCTAACTATTTCAAGGACCTAGGATTTATCTTTGTTATGTTTTGTAGGTATTATGGCTTCTAGAAAGACTATCCAATCAACTTCATGGGTATACCTTCTCACTCAAAGAATTGGTTTCGTAAATTCCCCATGCTGGCTCATCAAAAGACATGGTTATCTACTTGACTTGGTTATCTCCTAGTTTTGAAGAAGATATGATGCATGTCCTATTCCGCTTTTCGATCCAAACACCATTGCTTTACATTCCTAGATTATCGCTAGTCCTACCTTGAAGAGTTCTCTAAGCTACTTGGGATACCTATTCTTGATCAAATGCCATTCACGGTCTAGAAAAGGTTCCTAGGTACGAAGACATTGATCACTTACATCTTAAGCGCCGACATCAAGCCAATTGGGAAACCAAGTGGAGTTAAGGTTTACTTGCCAAATTCTAATTAAGAAAGCCCGAGAATTCCTCAAAGTTATGAGTTTCCATGCATTCAAGACATCGTGGCCTTGCTAATCTATGGTTTGGTTCTATTCCTAACTCGATCAATTCATAGATGTCAACGCCATCAAGTTGTTTCTCACCCGTAATCTCGTGCCTACTTTACTTGGAGATATCCTACATCTCTCCACACTGTGCTACCAAGAGACAAGGAACTCTCATGTGTTGTATAATTGCATTTCCGTGTGGTTTATTTCACACTTCCTCCATCAGCTTTTGAAGAACGAACAAAGGTCGAGATGGTCTCAAAGACTAATGTCACTCTCTCATTCGATATCCGCTGAGTCTTTTTCTCTCAAAAGGACTTCACATTCATTGAGTTGGGAGAATTCCCTAATGTACCACTACTTGGTATAAGGGGAGGTATTACTTACAACCTTCTCTAGCTCTACGCCGCTTGGTTTTGCTCAAGAGATGGTCCACATGATATGCTTCTCCAAGATATTGTGTTCGACTACAATCACGATCTCCGCATTACCGATTAAGGTTCATACACGCTGGGGCATGGTAAAGAAGATCGATACTAAGACTTTGGGGCCCGTAACTCCATTCCTTGGGAACCTTACCTCAAATGGGTGCGAGCTCGAGCTCAAAACCTCATGATGCCATTCACTGCTTTACCAAGAATTATGGAACTGCTATAGGTGACTAATCCTATATTGTTCTCCATCCCGACATGCCTACCGATTTTGAAGACTTGAGAGATCCCGATTCACTAAAAAGAGAGGGATACCTTTGAAGCTCGTTATGCAAGTGAGAAGAAAGTGCTAGAGTTGACCAAGCTACTTCACGAGGAGCGAAGCATCAACGCCTACCTCGGCACCAAGAGGAAGCGCCATGGAGACTTAGAGCTTTAGGATTTATATGTTTTCTTTTATTTGTTTGAACTATCTTTGTACTTAAAAGAAAAAATAAAAAGAGTACTAATAAATGTTTGTTCATTGCTTGTTTAACAAATTTAAATCTCTAAGGTCCTTGAAAACATTGCATTGCATCCGCATAAACATTGCATATCATAGCATAACATTGCATCACAGTACATGAAGATTGGTTTTCTCATTTGCTCGCTATTTATTTTAGCGTAAATGGCTCTGAACAAATTGTCAAAGATCTCCGTGCCTCGTAATGCCAGCCAGCAGATGTTTACCACCTTGGTCCAAGGCCAAGAAATCAAGAAGCTCATCAACAAGAAGAAAAGGTTGTTGGTCTTCTCAACATGGGCGACGCTACAAAGGTGGTCCTAAAGTGGTTAGTCGAATCGAGCTCAAGGAAGTGTCAAGAAGGAGGATGAGCAAAGTGACAAGGGTGACAATAAGGTAGCGATGAGCCTAGAAAGACTATGATAATGGCCAATACTCGATGAAGATGACAAGTACAAACAACTTGAAGACCGTCTAATGCCGTGGAAAACTCAAGATGTCCGGCTGAATTTTGATGATCCGAGTCTTGTCCTCGTGTGATTCCTCCCAAGTTCAAAGTTCCAACTTTGCTAAGTATGATGGCATGTCTTGCCCTAAGCTGCATTTGAAGTCCTATGTTCGTAAGATCAATCCCCCAATCGATGATGTAAAGTGGATGCATTATTTTCAAGAGAGTTTGTCCTAACTCAATTGAGTGGTATTATCACTAGAGAATGACCGTATCCATTCTGAGTGACTTAGCGATGCTTTCTACGTAAGATGAGTACAATGTGAATTGACACCCACTCGCATGCAACCAAAGCATGTCTATGGGTCGATGAGAAGTTTGGAGTATGCTCGAAATGGAGAGATCTAGCAGTAGTTCAACCACCCTTGTCCAATGTGGAGTTGGTTGATATGTTTATGGGAACACCGACAGCCCATTCTTCAATCATCCGATTGGAACTCTTCACCGGATTCACCGAAGTCGATATTGACAGAGAGCGAAGTCGGTATCAAAGTGGAAAGATTCAGAGTAGAGTCATCTTCAAATGTCAAGAGATCTTTTGGTGGTAAAAAGAAACTAATGCCGTATGGTCGAAAAGCCGAGCCAAGACCGACCGTGCTCAATCGTGGGCGCCAGGATCTCCAATCCTACATCAAGACAACCTCAATGAGACAACGCAGAGCCGTAACGCGCCACGCTAAGGCGATTTAAGATCAACATGCCATTGTCGCAAGCCTTGCAACACATGTTGAAAGAAGAGTCGATTACCTGAGGATCCTCCTCGAATGTCAACACTTCCTCTCCGAGATACAATCCTAATGCTATGTGCTTACCATTCCAATAGCCTGTGACATAACATCGATGATTGTTGCTCAAGAACAAGATTCAAGATATGATTGCTAAGCGATTGAGTTTGACCTCTCCTTGAGACCGAATGTGATCAACGCCCTATGCCTAACCATGACAAGAGTTCCAATGCTGTTGGTGAAGATACTTATGTTTTCAACATAGATGACTCTGACCATTCCTCCGATGACCGTTAAGAAGAATTTGTCGCAGTCTGTCAAGTCAACCAGATGCCTGAGAATTGCCGTTGGTGCCCATCCGCACTCGATGGTTGTGCTTGGTTGAGAAGACGTGTTCAATGCATGATGGATAACCGTGAGATACTATTTCTAAAACCACCGTGCGTAGTCGTGTGAAGATATGTCTAAACTGAAGATCAAGATGTGAATGAAATCGCACATCCGTGGGATACCTTGGGGCAGCCAAGTGGAAAGTATGATTACATGGTGAAGTACACTCGTCCCGAGCTACAAGATTCCTATTGAAGATGTTAAAGCAACTGATGGGTGACGATTTCTTAAGATTATGTTAACACCATAAGGATTTTCTTCACGATTCTGTGCCTAGTGGCACCTCTCATCATTACTTCTCAAGACCAGTTCCATATTCTCTCGACAAAGCTATTCTTGGAATTATGGAGCGATGTTTACTATCATGGCGCAAGCAAGACCTCTCGACCATGAAGATCTTATAGAAGCTACCATTTCGACATTGACAACATCACCGGATCAAGTAGGACTGAACCAAGAGGTTCTTCCGTAATCTCTCCTCCAAAAGACACATGACTCCACCTCGATTCCATTTATTCAATCCATTCCCAAGCTAGAGGGAAAGAACCAAGGACTCATCCCGCCAACTGTATACCAAAGGAAGTTTCAAGACACTCCAAACAAGAAATGGAGGAAATTAAGATTATCAAGAAGAGTGACTACAATGTTGTGGAACAGCTTGGGACAAATTCCAAGATATCCATGCTTGCTCGCTTCTTGTGTTCGAGGCTCATGCTAACGCCTTGGTGAAGTTTCAAGAATGCTCACGTACCGCAAGACACTACCATGACCAGTTTGAAGTTTGTATTGCTAGCTCGCTGCCAACAACGGCTAGGCTTTCTCGATGTCGATTTGACTTGCCGAAAGAAACACAACAAAGCCTTGCACATCTCTGTTGAATGCAAGGCATTACATTGTCTCATGTTTTGGTGGATACCTTGCTCAATATCCTACCAAGACTGCTTTTGATCGACTTGATGTCGAAGGGTTCTTCGAGACCAAGTGATATAATTGTGAGAGCTTTTGATGGTTCTAAGTTAATGAAGTTTGAGAGCTCACTTTGCTCATAAAGTCGGTTCCTTACTTTTGATTCCACTCTTTGTCATGGACATCCGTCCACCTTACTTCTTGCCTACTTGACGCCTCGATACATGGGGCAAGGTCATATTTCTACATCGTAAGTCAAGTACCCGTGAAAGGGAAGGTTGTTACAGATGTGGTGAAGAAGAGTATATGGTCACCATCTACACCATTCCGATACTCGAGATGGAGGGTGAATTCTTTGAGATCCTGTCAAGCTTTTGAAATACCTCGTCATGTCACTGCTGACTCTCCTCACACTCGGTTACACAAGTTCCGCCTAGGATGGCCTCACCGAAGATGCTCAAGTCATTGTCAACAAGGAGGTAGTGCTATTTGGGGTCAGCCCCGATCTTCCTTTCAAATTTGACAAGATGGTTTAGGCTTCACCATCAAGGTCGAAGATGATACGCATGAACGCACCGGCCAACTTCCTTTCCGTGATCGCCAGAGTGGAATCCATGCTATAGAAGACGATAACGACTTCGACATCAGCAAGTGGATCTTCCCAACCTGCATAAGGGCTCAAGAATTGAAGACTCAAGACGCTATACCAATCTCCTTTAGAGTGAGTAATTGCTCTTGTTTTTGTTTTGCTTTTCGTATTTTCTATGTTTTGAACAATAAACTTTGAAAGCCTAGTGCCTTGCCCGGCATCATGGCTCGCTTGTGAGGGTTATTATCTCATTTGCATATTTTCATTCAATAAATTGACTTTTTTTGATTCAATTGTTGCTTTTCTTTACTTTATCACCCCTTCAAAAGCTATGTGTTTCTTACACACACCCACGGATAAATCGCAGAATCACTCAATCTCGTGATAATAAATATTGCTAAATATGACTTCGATAATCCGATCTACCAAGTCCGAACGAAAGTGAGGAAGATTGTAGTGCCGGAGAACTTGTCGATTGCTGAAGAAGAGCGAAGTTATACAGCCACGAAGAGCAAGTTGAGGTTGTGAATTTGGGTATCGACGAAGATGTAAAAGAGATCAAGATAGAGCGGTCTTGAGAATGTTGTTAAAGAAAGATTGGTTCAGATGCTACAGACTATATTGAGGTTTTGCTGGTCATATGAAGACATGCCAGGTGGACATTGATATTGTGGTACACCGATTGCCAACAAAGAAGGTTTTTCCCAATGAAACAAGGTCTGTCGTAGCGTCCGAGATGTCGAAAATCAAAGTCAAGTTATGAAGGCTCAACGGCTTAGCTTAGTTACTTCCTATCCACAATGGGTCATAATGTGGTTCCCGTGGAAGAAGGATGGTAAGGTACGAATGTGTGGATTACGAGATCCAATAAAGCGAGTCCGAAAGACGATTTCCACTTCCTCATATTGATGTTCGTTGACAACACCTCCAAGATAAGGTTTTCTCCTTCATGGATGGTTTCTCCTATAATCGATCAAATGGCTCAAGACATGGAGAAGACTACTTTCACATACATGGGCACTTTCGCTATAAGGTTATGCCGCTTTGATCAAGAACGCAGCGCCACTTATAAGCATATGGTGACATTATTTCATGACATGATTCATCACGAGATGAGGTCTACGCCGATTTACATGATAGCTCGATCATGTAAGAAGAACATCTTGATCATTTGTAAAACTGCTTGATAGATTGAAGAAGTACAGACAGACTTAATCCTAACAAGTGCACCTTTGGAGTCGATCCAAACTCCTAGGGTTTGTTGTCGCGGTAAAGGTATTGAGGTTGACCTCGCCAAGGTTAAAGCTATTCAAGAGATGCCACCCCCGACCGAGAAGGAAGTCGAGGTTTCGGGCCATTGAACTACATTGCCGATTCATTGCACATCTAATCGCATTTGTGAGCCAATCTTCGTTACTTAAGAAAGATCAAGTAGTGAAATGGAACGACGATTGCGATCGCTTTTGACAAAATCAAGGAGTACCTATGTAATCCTCCTATCCCGATGCCGCCTACCAAGGAAGACCTCTTATCATGTACTTGTAGTGTTAGAGAACTCAATGGGTGTGTGTGGGGCAACATGACGAGTCCGGTCGAAAGAGTATGCAATATACTACCTTAGCAAAAGTTTACCGATCGTGGAAACAAGATACTCACAAATGAGAAAACTTGCAACGCTTTGGCTTTGCTACCGACTAAGACAAGATATGTTGACTCACACTACCTTGTTGATTTCAAGATGGATCCGATCAAATACATATTTGAGAAACCAGCTCTCCTAAGAATAGCAAGATGGCAAATGATCTTGACCGAATACGACATCCAAGACACTTTCGAAAGCGATCAAAGGAAGTGTAGTAGCCGATCATTGGCTCATCAATCGTAGATGACTATCACTATGCAGCTCGAATTTCCAGAAGATGTTTTACTAGTTATCGATTAGAAGAACTGTGCCCGCATTTAAGGACCCGAACAAGGATCCCGATGGACCATGGTCTTTGATGGAGCCTCAACACACTTGGAAATGGCATTGGCGCCATCATTACATCCCTACAGCGACATACGCCTTTCACCGCCAGATTATGTTTCATTGCACTAACATGGCCGAATACAAGGCTGCATCATGGGTATTAAAGTCATTGACTTAAGAATCAAGTTCTTGCAGTGTATGGAGACTCAACTTTGGTGATCACCGATTATGGCGAGTGGATACGAAGCATCCGAATCTCATTCTCGACGAGCATGTTCAAGTTTGATCCTACATCAAGAGATCACTTTCAATCACATTCCACGAGAAGAGAATCACCAAGTGCACGATTAGCTACTATGTCATCTATGTTCAAGGTTAGATGGGACAACGAGGCTCCCTGTGATCATCATTGAGAAGTTTGATGAACCAAAGTATTGTTATGAGCTTGATACGAAGAGAAACCTTGGTACTATGACGTGAAGAGGTATCTTGAGACTCGTGAATATCCTAGGGCATCCGTCAACGATAAGAAGTTCTGAGAAGGTTCATCCAAATTCTTCCTCAAGAACGATATCTTATACAAGCTAACCACGACTTGTGCTTATCTACCGTAGACCAAACAGAATACGATCATGGAAGAGTTACACGAAGGCGATTTGGTACCCATCCGTGGACATACGATGGCTAAGAAGATCTTGAGAACGGTTACTATTGGTCCACCATGGAAGTCGATTGTCACCACTATGCTCGATCTTGTCACAAATGCCGTCAATGCAGAAAGTACACGTACTCAAGACTCTGAATGTTCTAACCGCCTGGCCTTTCGTGAATGTGGGCATTGACATGATCGGAGAAATTGCCCACCGCTTCCAACGGACATCGCTTCATCCTTGTGGCAATTGATTATTTACCAAGTGGGTAGAAAGCCTCGCTTGCATCCTTACAAGAATGTTGCTCGATTCATCAAGCATAATCTTATCTCTGTCGATATGGCACTCCGAAAGGATTATCACGTATAACGGCTCCAATCTCAACAATAAGATGATCACCGAACTCGCACGCAGTTCAAGATCAAGCATCACAACTCTTCCCTTATCGGCCTAAGATGAATGGCTAGTGGAGCCAACAAGAACATTAAGAAGATTATAGAAGATGACAAAGGACTTACAAAGATTGGCATGAGATGTTACCATTTGCTTTTCATGGTTATCGTGACTACAATATCGTATCAGGCAACCCCTCTCTCTTGTATACGGTATGGAAGGGCCCTACCCATCGAGGTTCAGATTCCCTCAACTAGAGTCCTCCAGACGCAGAGATAAGACGATGGATCCGCATTCCGCCGACCGATTAACTTGATTGATGAGAAACGACTGCATCCATCCGCCATGGACAGATCTATTACGATCGAGCATTTAACAAGAAGGTCAAGCACCGAGTCTACCAAGTCGGTGATCTAGTAGTCGCGCATCATTCTTCCACAAGGTGATCCAGGCAAATGGACTCACCCACGAGGACCGTTTGAGTCAAGATAAAGATTTTCCTAGGAGCTATGATACTTAGCACCATGGATGGTGAAGACTTCCACACCTCGTGAATGCATATAGTCAAAAATACTACGATAAAGAGACCCGCTAGGTCGATCGACCTAGGCAAAAATAAGGGCATCCCAAGGAACCAAAAGGGTTCGGCAAAAGTTAAGATATATATAAAAATGTACACCAAGTGTAAAACCTAAAAGTGGCAAAAAAGGGTATCCCGTAGACTAAAACCCGAAAGGGCGGTCTAGGAAAAAGGATTTAAGCGCATTTACTATGTCTTCCTAGATCACCTATCTCTGCACTACTATCAAGATTCAAGATTCAAATGGCGAAATCACCTACTCACTTTCTAATCGACAAAGGAGATGAGATAGTTGAAATATATGAGTACTAGCATAGTTGGAACTTAACGAGATTGTTTCCGCATAGCTTTTATTTTTCATGTACAAACTACTTGGCCATACGCCACCTTTCAAATAAATACAAGTTTCTTTCTTTACAATTTGTTTTTGTTGTTTGCATAAAGTCCAACGTTTGCTTTGAATGATTATATGCATTTGACAATAAAGATCTATTCACAAACATGAAAAGAACATACGAAAGTAATTACTACAGCTTTGTGAATTGAGATGACGACGAAGTCACCAATGCATTTCCCCACAGAGTGATCCCACAAAAATGTCACAAAATCTTCCCCAACAAAGAAGAGGAGGATCCTACAGTGATTCCACTCAACTTAATTCAATATGCCACATCCACGGTAGGTATTTATCCCAACAGATATCTCTCAATAGTTCCCTTTCTCCAAAGAAGCAAGATCCAAACTCGAAACTTGGTCGATAGTGCACGGAGGAAACTTACATCTTTCTTTTCCCCACCAGAGATTCCAACGGGTTCCAGACTCTCCAACCCGTTCTCCGACAACTACCATTTACTCCGACAGGATTTACGCAAAATCCCCGACAGAGTACCTCCTGACTTCCAGCATGTTAGGATTGTCAACAATATCTAGCCTCAAGACTTGGTCCGATAGTGCACCGAGGAATCAAAGTTTTCTTTCTTCTCGGATCTTCATCCTCAAACAGAAGTCATAAATCTTCGCTAACATCCGTGATCTTCTTCAAGATGGATATGTTTTGAAATACCACAACATCTATCATTCATACATTATTCATAAAAGTCATAATTTGCATATGTCATTCATACACATTGTCATGCATCATACCTTGCATAAGACTAACAATATTCTATCAAAGTTTCTCTTGTTTTCTCCAAAACAGTGAAAGTCACTCGACGCAAACAGTCCGTGGATTAAGACCCAATCCGCACGGAAAACTATCCGAAGACGCCCCTAGTTGTCCTCCGACAACTGGTCCAGATTAAGACCAATCCGGACGGAAAACTATCTCAACGACCGCCTCGTTGTCCTCCGACAACGGATCCAGATTAATACCCGGTTAGACGGGAAACCCTATCCGAACGATCACAAGTTATCCTCCGACAACAGGCAGTGGATCAACACCCGATGCACAACAGGAAGATATCCACATTTTGCCAACTACTACCTCTCGTAGTAATCAGACGAAGACTATTCGACTCATTTTATTATCAATAAAGAACTATAGAGTCTGGTGTACGACTCAATTGCCTTGATGGCATCTTAAGCCCATCTCCACTACTCAACATTCCTCCATTTTCTATCGCTGCATATTGGTTAAAACCAATACAAACCAATAACTTCATTCAAAGATGAGCACGAAGTCTAACATACGACTCCCTCCGGATGGCATCTTAAGCCCATCTCCATGCTCCTTCCACTATCAAGAACGCATACAGAGCTTAGCGTATCACTCACCTCAAAGATCGATCTTTCCGATGGCATCTTAAGCCCATCCCCATCAATATTCCTATTCGACGACATTCTCGAGTCTAGCATACGATTCATCCTCAGCTAAGTCTCTACTTTCCAAATGGCATCTATAAGCCCATTCCCGCATATCACCAAATCAGTGCAAATTTTCAAGTGTACTGAGTGTTCAATCATCTTCTACCTCTGTGTCACGTAAAGGCACGATGCCAATCTAACCTTCCAGACAAGAAGATTGAACAGGGCAGTCAATATACCTAAAAAATTTCCTCCATCTTCTCAAGACATTTCATACATCCATACTTGATTCTCAAAGGTTGATCGACAAACCTCTCCTAGACAATCAACCCAAACTAGGGTTGGTGATTCTCAGATCAAAGTGGATTTCCAACATCTCCAATGTTCATCATGCCTCCTCATATGCTTCAAATGATTCTCCATGTCAAGTTTCGCTCACAAGTCAAGTTTCTCGCATAATCTCGATGGTGAAAATCATTGTATTGGACAAAAGTCAACTATGGTCAACATACGTCAAACTTCATGATTTTTGGTCAACATCCTCATTTTGAAGTTACATTCATCATTTGATCAAGGGTTGATCATGATTCATCAAGAAAACTCAAGATTTGCTCAAAAGTCAAACTTTCTAAATTAGGTTTCTAGAGAAAAGTCAACCAAACTTTGACCGATCATAACTTCTTCATACTTTCTCGTAAATTTTTCCACCACCTCTTGTTTTGAAGGAAATTAAATTCTACAACTTCATGTCTCACAAGAATGTTCAAAAATGCTTCATTTGAGAGGTATGGATCAAAACATTACAGTCCTTTTCAAAGTCAACAAAAGTCAACATTTTGTTTTGAAGATATATTGAGCATGGAAACTCCAATTGAGATGAGACCAAAAAGGTTGGTTAGAGGACTTAGATTTCAAAAAGTCCAAGAACACTCAAAATGTGGAAAATTGAGCAAGATACACTATTCACAAGTTGGGCAATTTTGGACAATTGCACAAAAGGATTTTGTCAAAATGCAAAATTTTCCAAATGGGCTTATAATCTTGATCCAAACTTGTTCATGACATTATTTAGACCCATAAATGCTTGGCCATGGCAATTTATTTTATTGATTTATTTTTGATTTTAAACCATTTAATTCAAAATTAAATTATATAAAATATGAAAATGATTTTTTTTAAGGAGAATGATTTTATATCATGCTTGAGGTCCAAGATAGCCCATGATTCTACCAATTTCGTGCTAGCTTCACATTGATGAGAAAATCAAATTTTTCCAAAATTTGATTTTATTTGAAAAAATATAAATGCACATTCAAGATCAAATCTTTTTCTCCTCTTTTGCCATCCTAAATCACTCTATAAATAGCATAAGTTCACAAGACAAGGACACGAAACCCTAGCCCCATACACAAACCCTCACTTTGTCAAATTTTTTCAAGAAGTTGAAAATCGAATTCTTATATTGCCTCTTTTCACCATTCAATCTTGCTCTTGAGGTGCCTAAATAATCGTTTCAATCCTTGCTCGCCAAGCCATCAAATCGTGTGTTCCTAACACTCACCGGTTTGTTATTTTTCTTGAAATCATTTCAAAAATCCATGCATTTAACTGATTTTGCTTGTTTGTTTGAGTTCGTGGGATCTATTAGAACTAGTTTGACGTATAATACGTGAGGTTTAACGCTTAATGGGGTTTGCCATCATAGTATGTATTTCATCTTTTTTCTTCAAACTCACGATACAGCTTATTTTCAAGCCAAACGATGGCACCATTGAATCTTGAAGGGTCGAATTGGGGAAGGTCTTTTTGTTTTGATTCTCGGTTTTAAGGTGTTTTAAGCTTGATAATTTGAAGACGACGGAGCTAGGGCTGCTGGGTTACCGATCGAATTTGACCCATGAGATGGTGTGGCACGATCACACGTTCCGATTCGTTTTCATTCAAATTGGCCTGCTACCGACTCGACTTGAATTCAAATATCCAGACGCCATCACACATATTCTATTGTTTTCACTTTCAAAACACCAAGTGTCAAGTGGCGAGTGGTAAGGCGCTGGTTTGGAAAGATACTCCCAAAGGTCCCGCCTGAACCTCCTGTGACCGCATTTGCTTTTTTACAAACTTTGCTTTTCTCATATTTCATATTTTTCTTATTTATTTAATATTTTTTGCATTTTAATTTTTTCATAATTTTATTCATGCATTAAAATTGTCAAAATATTTTTCCTTTTGCATTATTTTCATAAAATGTTTATTTAATTTATAAAATTAAAAATATTATTTTGCATGCATATTTATTTTTATTCCTAATTTATCATTTAAATCACTTTTAATTAGTTTTTAATTATTAAATCTTTTCAAAAATCCAAAAATTATTTTAGCATATTTATGTTATTTCCAGATGAAATATTTTTCATTCAAAATTTGTATTTTTACTAACATTTTTTCTTTATTCGATTTTCGTATTTTCCGATTTCTTATCTTTTCACAGTTATCCTGCTTTTACATTTATTTTTTATCTTTTTTTTCCAATAATGTAACTGCTCATGGGATGTAATAGTTTTAATTAGGGTTTTATTTTCCGAAGTTTAAATTATGTATCCTCTAAAGCCATGTAATAGGGATTTATCTTTCCGCACTTTATACTCCGCATTTTAATTTCCGCACCCTATAAACTGCTAGTAATTAGGCGTGTATGGCAAGATAAAATGACATAGCTCACTAATTTTCAAGATAATATATCTAAAATCAACACTTTTTTCACATGCACCCCTTTAGGGTAATTCTCTCGTTGCCTTACTTAATTAAATGGTCATGTCCTCGAACGTAGAGGTATTCTAGCATCCTTTCAAACAAATCATCATACCTTCGATACAAAGATCATAGACCCACATGTCGCCAATACATGATCTTGACCTTCGATCATTTTCACGAAAATGATGATAGTCCCTTCGAATGTGCTAGGATACTTCACAAGTTGCTTTCTATGACCATCCGATGTCCTTCGAATGTCCCGCTTACATCCAACAAATAGGGTTACCTACCAACTAATGGTATGGATAGCACTATTCTAAAGGAAAGTAAACAACACGAAAACGACCAATTTCGAGTAGGTATAAGACTTTTAGTTGCTTGCTCTATCAAAATACTTTTCACACCTCACACTTTCAAAGTTCAAACTCTTTTCAAAACGAAACATTTTAACACTTTGTATACATTCCTACATGAATCATTACAAAGTCAAAGGAAATGCCTTTTCAAAACATTTTGTCAAACACACAAAGCACATTTTTAAAGTGATCTAAGAGAACTAAGAGCCCAGATAACTACGGATGGAAAGGGTGCTATTACCTTCCCTTTTCATAACCTTCTCCTTTACTTCGAATCTAACGAAGGTTTTTCTCGTACTTTTACCTTCCTTAATTGGATAAAAGAAAAGTCGGTGGCGACTTGCTATCCGCATTATTCGATACAAAAACCTACAAAGTCGGGCTTCACCGTACATGCACTCCATTGGTGAAGTAATCAATAGCTACTAGAAGGTTGCCGGCGTCCATGGGATTTTGGTTGGACCATCCAATCATGTCGAGGTTCTTAGCATGGAGAAAGGCCACGGAGAAGAGAGAGCGTTGAGTAAAGTCGGTGGCATGCGGATCTTATCCTATAGATCCGCACTTGTGACATCTTTTTACTGTTTACAATAATGGATCCATCGTTATCAATAGTTTCCTGCTCTCAAGATTTTTTCGGGACATTGTATGCCCATGAATGGTTCCAAAGGACCTTCATGCACTTCATGGATGATCGTATTCTGCTTCGCTTCCAATCGACGCATCTTAGCGTAACCATGTTTAAGTTTCTTTTGTATAGCAATCTTCATTGAGGAAGAAGTTTTAGAAAGCCTCCTTAGAGTTTTATCTTGTGTAATGATGCCCCATTGGGTATTCTCGTGTTTGAAGAAACGTTTGATGTCGGAAACCGGTTTATCATTGAAGACCGCTTTGCGAATACATAAGGCCTTTACCCCGATGATCTAGGTATATCGCTCCAATCGTTGACATTGAACATGGAAGATAGAGTACCCAAGGCGCCGCATTATTCGATTCGATCTCGAGGGATATGATGCGTTCAACTTTGTTGAAGAAAGTCAACAAACGTCTTGCATAATCTCAAGGGAATCAAACCAAGATGATGAGTTTCATACTTGTCTTTTATTTGGTTGATCAAGGGCTGAGTCTCCATATGTCAGGATCTTGATCCTCAAGTCGATGGCTTCTTCATACCCATGATACAAGCCAGATTCTGCGATGTTGTTGAACAAATAGCAACCTGGCGGAAAACGGATATGAGAACCTTTCGGGAGTGATGATGATCCCCAATTCCATTGCCAAAACATTAACTGCCCATCAAAGACTAAACCCCATCTAGATTCGGATCCGGTCCTTCGTTCGGTGGTTCGTCACAATCCTTCATCTTTAAGTACATAACGTCCTCGTCTAGGAAGTCAATTTAGAGATTGGTATTCTGATTGATCATAAGCAAGGATCGACGAGAATGCTTCCTTTGACCGCTTTTTGAGTACTTGCAGATGGATGTCATATTCAGATAATAGCATCTGCCATCGAGCAATTCTCCCTGTTAAGGCAGGATTTTCAAATACATACTTGATTGGATCCATTTTGGAGATTAACCAAGTCGTATGATTGATCATGTATTGGCGGAGACATTTTGAAGCCCATACCAAAGCGCAGCATGTTTTCTCGAGCATGGAGTAACGAGTTTCGCAGTCTGTGAACTTTTTACTCAAGTAGTAAATGGCATGCTCCTTCTTACCGGTTTCATCTTGTTGTCCAAGTACGCAACCCATGGATTCTTATAGTACGGTAAGATACATGATTAATGGTCTTCCTTCAACTGGAGGGATCAGTATTGGTGGTTCTGACAGGTATTCCTTGATACTGTCAAACGCTTTTTGGCAATCTTTGTCCACACAACCTTGATCTTTGGAGAAGTTTGAATATCGGCCCGCAGTAGCAGCTTATTTGAGAGATGAATATGGAGATGTA
>CM038793.1:86287757-86416257 GCA_021764765.1 Vicia sativa | reverse complement strand
TCTTCTCAATTTAATTTTTAAAACTCGGTAATCGGCCATTGTTTGGCCTTTCTGACCTTAGCTACATGGAAAATCAAGCATATAATATAAATAACATCTAAAGGCATGGTTCGACTCAGACATCATTCGAGCAACATTGGTACTAGTCTACGTTGTCCAATTTTTCCATTAAGCAAAGCCTAAATCAGGCCCGAAACCCTAGTTATGGTATATCCACGATTCAAGCCATGGAAATGCAATCAAATAACCAGATAGCTTGCAAACTTAGTTAATCACAAAAACAACAATGAAACATGTTAATAATGCATGAAAATTAAAAACCGATTTTGGATTTTTAAGAGAACAAACCAAACTTCGGATTTTTTGATTCGAATGGATTCGAGCAATGTGAAAGATGCGGATTCACTCAGGAGATATCAAGGAATGCAATGACACCTCAAAAATCGATTAACTTAATTTGGAACTAGGGTTGCACTTTTGCTTGTATACCACGCAGTTTTGAGTTCTAGGTTAGGGTTCTTGAGCCAATTTTTCGTTTCCAATCATGTGCTTTATGCCTTATACATTTATCTTGGATGAATTTGGGAAGCGATTTGAGGAAGAAATCATCATCAATCAATGCTAATCAATTTTGATTAATTTTCAATCCAATCTTGCTATATCAATCCAATTTCGAAAATTAAACTTTAATGAGTTGATTGGATCCCAAGGAAGAAATAAAAATCAAAGTTTGCAATTAATTTTGATTTTATACTTTATTTAAATTTAATGTATTTAAATGAATAAATTCCAAATTAAATAGAAAAATAAAATAAAAATTCGTGGCATTGGGCTTGGATATTCCTAATGGTTGTGAGAATAAGTTTGGATATGAAGAAAAAAGTAGGCCCATTTGCAAAGTTTTTTATTTTTAGAAGTATTTCTCTTTGTGCATTTCTTCAAAATTGCCCAACTTGTGAATGGTGTATCTTGCTCAATTTTCCACATTTTTGAGTGTTATTGGACTTTTTGGAAAGCTCTAAGAGTCCTCTAACCAAACTTTTTGGTCTCATGTCAATTGGAGTTTCCATGCTCAATATATCCTCAAAACAAAATGTTGACTTTTTGTTGACTTTGAAAATGACATGTAATGTTTTGGGCCATACCTCTCAAATAAAGCATTTTTTGGACATTCTTGTGAGACATGAAGTTGTATAGAATTGAATTTCCTTCAAAACAAGAGGTGGTGGAAAAATTTCTGATAAAGTATGAAGAAGTTATGATCAGTCAAAGTTCAGTTGACTTTTCACCTAGAAACCCTAATTTAGAAAGTTGGACTTTTGAGCAAATCTTGAGTTTTCTTGATGAATCATGATCAACCCTTGATCAAATGATGAATGTAACTTCAAAATGAGGATGTTGACCAAAAATTATGAAGTTTGACTGTATGTTGACCATAGTTGACTTTTGTCCATACTGTGATTTTCAACCATCGAGCAATTGTAGAAACTTGACTTGTGAGGCTTGAAACTTGACATGGAGAATCTTTGAAGCATATGAGGAGGCATGATGAACATTGGAGATGTTGGAAATCCATCGGGTGAGAATTACCAAACCCTAGTTTGGGTTGATTGTCTAGGAGAGGTTTATCGATCATCTCTTGAGGAATCATTGAGCATGGATGTATGAAATATCTTGAGAAGATGAAGGGCAAATTTTGAGGTATGATGACTGCCCTTGTTCAATCTTCTTATCTTTGGAAGGTTAGATTGGCATGCTTGCCTTCGTGACACGGAGGTAGAAGATGATTGAACACTCGGTCACCCTAAAATTTGCCTTCATTGTTGGATGGATGATGCGAGGAATGGGCTTCGGATGCCATTTGGAGAAAGGCGGAGATTTCAGGGGAGCAGTCGTCAGCTAGACTCGGGAGTTCTTGACATAAAATTGGTGATGGGCTTAAGATGCCATCTGGAAGGGTCGATCTTGGGGAGTGAGCCGTCGCTGGGCTCTCATAGGCGTTTGGAAGGAGCGGAGATGGGCTTAGATGCCATCCGGAGAGAGTCGTATGTTAGAGTTTGTGCTCATCTTTGAATGAAGTTATTGGTTTGTATTGATTTTTAACCAAATAAAGCATTCAAAAGGGAGAAATGTTGACAAGTAGTCGGAGATGGGCTTAAGATGCCATCCGGAAGGCCCAGGTCATCATGAGACTCACGTAGTTCTTTGTTGATAATAAGAGGTCATAATAGATCTTCGTCTTGATTACTGAGGGGATAGTAATTTGGCCAAGTGTGGATATCTGTTGTGCATGGGTATTGATCCTTTGCTGTTATCGGAGGATACCTTGTGATCGTTCGGATAGGGTTTCCGTCTAACGGGTATTAATCACGGATCCGTTGTCGGAGGACAACGAGGTGATCGTTCGATAGTTTTCCATCGAGATTAGGGCTTAATCCTAGACCCGATCGTCGGAGGACAACCGGTGATCTTCGGATAGTTTTCCGTCGAGATTCGGGGCTTAATCCACGGACATGTGCGTCGGTGATTTCCACATTTTGGAAAACAAGAGAAACTTTGATAGAATATTTGTTAGTCTTATGCAAAGTATGATGCATGACAATGTATATGAAGGACATATGCATGAATTATGACTTTTATGAGTAATGTATGAATGATAGATGTTGTGGTATTTCAAAACATATCCATCTTGAAGAAGATGCGGATGTTACCTTGAGGATTCGACTTGGTTTGGGGATGGAGATCACGAGAAGAAAGAACTTGATCCCTCCGATGCACTATCGACCAAGTCTTGGGCCTAGATATTGTTGAGGAAGGTAGAGGCCGAGAACTAGTTGTTGGAGATCTCATACATAGACCTATTTGAGGAGAGTGCGAGATGCGAATACATGGGTATTTTGTAATGTAGATCTGGGAGGAGGAATTGGGAGGCGTTCTGGGATTTTGAGGTAGATCTTGGAGGCGTTTGATGGTCATGGGAGACCGGGTTGGAACTGTTGAAGTCTCGTGGGGAATAAGAGTGTAGGTTTCCTCCGGTGCCTCTCGACCAAGTCTCAATCTGGATCTGCTGCTTTGGAGAAAAGGGGTGTTGGGAGATATTACTGCGATGACAAATACCTCATTTGGGGATGAAGTGTTCTTTGCTTGAGACTGATGTAACATTGCTCGGTGAGTGGAATCACATTTGGGACTAACGTATACTCATTGGGAAGACTTGTGGTAAGTGACAACTGCTGTGGGGATCTGCTCGTAAGGAAATGCCTTGGTGACTTTAAGTCGTCTCGATTCCTGAGACTGTAGTAATTACTTTTGTATGTCCACTTTTAGCATGTTTGTGAAGAGATTCTTATTGTCAAATGCATATAATCATTCAAAGCAAGCGTTGGACTTATGCAAGCGACAATAGTGAAAATGTAAAGAGAAAGAATTTGTATTCATTTGAAATGTGGCGTATGGCCAAGTAGTTTGTACACAAGAAAGGTAAAAGCTGTCTGAAACAATCTCGTTAAGTTCAACTATGCTAGTACTCATATATTTCAAATATCTCATCTCCTTCTTGTCGTTAGAAAGTGAGTGGTGATCTTAATTTGAATCTTGAATCTTGATAATAGTCAGGAAGCGGTGATCTGGAAGAGACATAGTCGTGCGCTTAAATCTAACTTTTGCCTAGACCGCCCTTTCGGGTTTTGGTCTACCGGATACCCTTTTTGCCCAAGCCGCCTTTTCGGGTTTTCGACTTGCGGGTGTACATGTTTTGTATATATCCTTAACTTTTGCCGAACCCTTTTGGTTCGCGGGATACTACTATTTTTTTCCTAGGTCGATCGACCTAGCGGGTCTCTTTATGCATAGTATTTTTGACTATATACTGCGTTCACGGTGTGGGAAGTCTTCACCATCCATGGTGCTAAGTATCATAGCTCCATGGGAAAATACTATTTTGACTACAAATGGTCCCCCGTAGGTGGGAGTCCATTTGCCCCTGGGATCACCTTGTGGAAGAATGATGCGCTTGACTACTAGGTCACCAACTTGATAGACTCGGTGCTTGACCTTCTTGTTAAATGCTCTGATCATTCATTTCTGATAGATCTATCCATGGCAGATGAACGCAAGTCGTTTCTCATCAATCAAATTAATTTGGTCAAGGCGGGTCTGGACTCAATCGTCTTCGTCTAACTCTGCGTCCTGGAGGACTCTGGTTGATGGTATCTGAACCTCGATGGGCAGGACTGCTTCTATACCATACACAAGAGAGAAGGGGGTTTCCCCTGTTGATGTTCGTATTGTAGTGCGATAACCATGAAGAGCAAATGGTAACATCTCATGCCAATATTTGTAAGTCATTGTCATCTTCTGTATAATCTTCTTAATGTTCTTGTTGGCGGCTTCCACTGCGCCATTCATCTTAGGCCGATAAGGAGAAGTTGTGATGCTTGATCTTGAGCTGTGATTGGTGATCATCTTGTTGTTGAGATTGGAACCGTTATACGTGATAATCCTTCGGGAATGCCATATCGGCGGATAAGATTATGCTTGATGAATCGAGCCACAACATTCTTGGTAACGGATCGAGCAGTGCTTCTACCCACTTGGTAAAGTAATCGATTGCCACAAGGATGAAACAATGTCCATTGGAAGTGAGGCTTGATTTCTCCAATCATGTCAATGCCCATTGCAAAGGCCACGGAGGCGTTAAAACATTGGTACCGGTACATGTACTTTATCTGCGTCGTCGGCATTTGTGACAAGATCGGTAATGGGTGACAATCGCTTCCATGGTGGACCAATAGTAACCCGTTCTCGGAATCTTCTTAGCCATCGTATGTCCTTTGGAGTGGGTACCAAATCGCCTTCATGTAACTCTTCCATGATGCGTATTCATTTTCTGGTCTACACAGTGGAGTAAGCACAAGTCGTGGTTAACGCTTGTATAAGATGTCGTTCTTGAGGAAGAATTTAGAATCAAATCTTCTCATGAATTTCTTATCATTGTGGATGCCCTGGTATTCACGGATCTCAAGATACCTCTTCACGTCATAGTACCAAGGTTTCTCTTGCGTATCAAGCTCATAACAATATCTTTGGTTAGTCAAATTTCTCAATGATGATCAGGGAGCCTCGTTGTCCCATCTAACCTTGAACATAGATGACATAGCCAATCGTCACTTGTGATTCTCTTCTCGTGGAATGTGATCAAAGTAATCTCTTAGTAGGGATCAAACTCGAACATGCTCTCGTCGGAATGAGGTTTGGATGCCGTATCCACTAGCCCATAATCATTGATCACCAAAGTGAGTCCCCATACACTTGTAAGAACTTGATTCTTAAGTCAATAGCGACTTTGATACCCATGATGCAACTTCATATTCGGCCATGTTGTTAGTGCAACTGAAACATAATCTGGCGGTGAAAGGCGTATGTCCGCCTGCAGGGGATGTAATGATGGCACCAATGCCATTGCCAAGTGCGTTCGAGGCTCCATCAAAAACCATGGTCCATCGGGATCCTTGTTCAGGTCCTTCGTCCGGGCACGGTTCTTCCTGATCGATTGACTAACAAAACATCTTCATCTGGAAATTGAGCCATAGGTGATAGTCATCTATGGCTTGATGAGCCAAATGATCGCTAGTACACTTCCTTTGATCGCCTTACGAGAAGTGTCTTGGATGTCATATTCGGTCGGGATCATTTGTCATCTTTCTATTCTTCTGAGAGGCTGGTTTCTCAAATATGTATTTTATCGGATCCATCTTGGAAATCAACAAGGTAGTGTGAGTCAACATATCTTGTCTTAGTCGTGACGGAAAAGCGTTGCAGGTTTTCTCATTTGTGAGTATCTTGTTTCACGATCGGTAAACTTTTGCTAAGGTAGTATATTGCATGCTCTTTTCGACGAGACTCGTCATGTTGCCCAACACCCCATTGAATTCTCTAACAACATCAGTACATGATAAGAGGTCTTCCTTGTTGGGCGGCATCGGGATAGGAGGATTACTGTTGGTACTCCTTGATTTTGTCAAAAGCGATCAGCAATCGTCGTTCCATTCTACCACTTGATCCTTCTTAAGTAACTTGAAGATTGGCTCACGGTGGCGATTAGGTGTGCAATAGATCGCAATGTAATTCAATCATTAAAAACCTCGACTTCCTTCTCGGTGAGAGGGCATCTCTTGAATAGCTTTAACCTTGGCGGGGTCAACTTCAATACCTTTACCGCGACAACAAACCCTAGGAGTTTTCGGATCGACTCAAAAGTGCACTTGTTAGGATTAAGCCTTGAATCATGCTTCTTTAACTTTGTCAAGCAGTTTACGCAAATGATCAAGATGTTCTTCTTGATGCGTGATCGAGCTATCATGTCGTCGTAGACCTCTATCTCGTGATGAATCATGTCATGAAATAATGTCACCATATACGCGATAAGTGGCGCTGCGTTCTTCAGTCAAGCAGCATAACCTTATAGAGAAAGTGCCCCTTTGTGTAGCAGTAGTCTTTCCATGTCTTGAGGCCATTTGATCGATTATGTAGGAGAAACCATCCATGAAGGAAAAACCTTATCTTGGCGGTGTTGTCCAGAACATCAATATGAGGAAGTGAAATCGTCTTTCGGACTCGCTTTGTTTAAATCTCATAATCCACACACATCGTACCTTGCCATCCTTCTTGGCGGGAACCACATTAGCAACCATTGTGGATAGGAAGTAGCTGCTAAAACCGGCGTTAGTATTTCATAACTTTGGCTTTGATTTTCTCTAACATCTCGGGACGCATCGTGAACATACATTTCAGGAAAACCTTCTTTTTTTGGCAATCGATTGTACCACGATATCAATGTCCAACCAGCATGTCTTCGTATGACCAAGCAAAAACCTCAATGTAGTCTCGTAGCATCGAACCAATCTTTCTTTAACACTTTTTTAAGACCCGCTCCTATCTTGATCTCTTTTTGTCTTCATCGGTACCCAATTCACAACCTCGACTTGCTCTTCGTGTGGGTGTATAACTCGTTCTTCTTCTTTAGCGATCGACAAGTTCTCTGGCACTTCACAATCTTTCTCACTTCGTCTTGACTTGGTAGATCGGATTATCGAAGTCATATTTAGCAATAGCATAGGCATTATCAACGAGATTCGGAGTGATTCGCGATGTATCACGTGGGTGTGTGTAAGAAACACATAGCTTTTGAAGGGTGATAAAGTAAAGAAAGACAAAGTTGAATGCAAAGTCAAGCGAATTTATTGAATGAAAGCGCGCAAAAAGCAGATAATAACCCTAAAGCGAGCCATGATGCCCGGGCAGGCACTAAGCTTTCAAAGTTTTATTGTTCAAAACATAAAAAATACAGCAAAACAAAACAAAACAATTACTCGACTAAAGGAGATTGGTATAGCGTCTTGATCTTCAATTAAGCCCATGATGCGGGTTAGGAAGATCCACTTGCGATGTCGAAGTCGTTGTCGTTGTCTTCTATAGCATGGATCCCACTACGGCGGATCGGAAAGGAGTTGGCCGACACGTTGCGTATCATCTTGACCCTTGATGGTGAAGCCTAAACCGGCTTGTCAAATTTGAAAGGAAGATCGGGGCTGACCCAAATAGAACTACCTTCTTCAGCTGCAAGTTGAGCATCTTCAGTGAGGCCATCCTAAGTGGACTTTGCAACCGGGGAGTGAGGAGGTCCACGAGCCTGCGACTCGGGGGTTGTTTCAAAAGCTTGACGAGTCTCAAAGAATTCTCCCTCCATCTCGAGATATCGGAATGGTTGTAGATGGTGACCATATACTCTTCTTCACCACCTTTGTAACAACCTTCCCTTACTTGGGTACTTTTTACGATGCAAGGTAAAATGTTGCTTTCCCATGTCCAAGGCGTCGAGTAGGCAAGAGTAAGTTGGACGGATGTCCATGACAAAGAAAGTAGAATCAAAAGTACGAACCGACTTTACTTGGTAGAGTGAGCTCTCCAAGCTTTTCGTTTAGAACATCAAAAGCTCTCACAATAATGTCCTTTGGTCTCGAACCAACCCTTCGACATCAAGTCGATCAAAGCGATCTTGGAAGGATATTGAGGCGGAACGGTATCCACCAAAACATGAGATAATGTAGTGCCCTTGCATTCAACGAGAGATGTGCAAGGCTTTGTTGTGTTTCTTTCGCGAGTCAAATCGACATCGGAGAAGCCTAGGCGTTGTTGGCGGCTAGGCTAGCAATACAAACTTCAAATTGATCGGTGGTAGTGTCTTGCGATGCGTGAGCACTCTTGAAACTTCACCAAGGCTTTAGCATGAGCCTCGAGCACAAGAAGCGAGCAAGCATGGAGATCTTGGGCCAGATCATCCTAACTATTCCACAACATTGTAGTCACTCTTCTTGATAATCTTGAATTTCCTCCATTTCATGTTTGGAGATGTCTTGACAACTTCCTTTGGTACTTACGGTGAGGATGAGTCAGGTTCTTTCCCTCTAGCTTGGGAGCGGATTGAATAAATTGGAATCTTGGAGTCATGATGTCTTTTGGAGGAGAGATATCTGGAGAGAATACTCTTCGGTTACGGTCACCTTACTTGATCCGGTGATGTTGTCAATGTCGGGAATGGTAGCTTAAGCGTAAGATCTTCAATGGTCGGAGGGTCTTGCTTGGCCATGATAGTAAACATCGACTCCATAATTCAAGGAATAGCTTTGTCGGAGGAATATGGCTGAGTGCGGGAGAAGTGATGATGAGGTGCCACTCTAGGCACGAGTCGTGAGAAATCCTTATGGTGTTAACATCGGCATAGTCTTACGGGAAATCGTCACCCCGTCCGATCGCCTTAACATCTTCAATAGGAATCTTGTAGCTTTCGAGGAGTGTACTTCACCATGTAATCATACTTTCCACTTGGCTGCCCAAGGTATCCCACACGGATAGTGCAGTTTCATTTGCATTGTCAATCTTCAACTTAGACATTTCTTCACACGCTTACTTACGGGTGGTTTCGAAATAGTATCTCACGGTTGTCCATCATACCTTGAACGTCTTCTCAACCAAGGACAGCCATCGGTGCGGATGGGCACCAGGCAATCCTCTGGGCATCACAGGTTGACACCGGCTTGTAGCAAATTCTTCTTGATCATCGGAGGAATGGTCAAGTCATCTATGTCGAAAACATAAGTATCATCCCAATGACATTGGAACTCTTGTCATGATTAGGCATAGGCGTTGATCACATTCGAGTCTCAGCGGAGGTCAAACTCAATCTTTAGCTTCAATCATATCTTGAATTTTGTTCTTGAGCCCAACAATCATCAGTACTATGTCACAGGCTATTGGAATGGTAAGCACACTTAGCATTAGGTTTGTATCTCGGAGAGGAAGTGTTGACATTTTGAGGAGGATCCCTCAAGGTAATCAGCTCTGCTTTCAACATGTGTTGTAAGGCTTGCGACAATGGCATGTTGATCTTTGTACTTCTTCGTTGCAGTTACAGCTTCTGTGTCTCTTTGAGGTTGTCTTCTTTAGGATTGGAGATCTGTTGCCCCCAGATTGAGCACGGTCGGTCTTGGCTCGGCTTTTCGACCATACATTAACTTCTTTCTTACCACCAAAGATCTTTTCGCGACATTTGAAGATGTCTCTTGAATCTTCCACTCTTGATACCGACTGTCGCTCGCTTGTCAATATCAGCTCGGTGAACCGGTGAAGAGTTTCAATCGGATGATTGAAGAATGGGCTGTCGGTGTTCCATGAACATATCAACCAACTCCTATTGGACAAGGTGGTTGAACTCACTGCTAGATCTCTCTATTTACGAGCATACTCCTTGAACTTCTCATCACGACCCATAGACATGCTTTGTAGTTGCATGCGGTGGGTGTCAATTGACATTGTACTCATCTTATGCAGAAAAGCATCAGCCAAGTCACTCCAAGTACGAATACGGTCATTCACTAGTTGATAATACCATTCCAATTGAGTTCCGGACAAACTCTCTTGAAAATAATGCATCCACAACTTTCTGTCATCAGTGTGGGGATTGATCTTCTGAACATAAGACTTCAAATGCAGCTTAGGGCAAGACATGCCGTCATACTTAGCAAAAGTTGGAACTTTGAACTTGGGAGGAATCACAACACAGGGACGAGACTCAAATCATCAAAATTCAGCCGGACATCTTGGGTTTTCCACACATTCGAGACGGTCTTCAAGTTGCTTGTACTTGTCATCCTCATGAGTATTGCCGTCATCATAGACTTTTCGGGCTCATCTTGACTACCTTCACCATCACCCTTGTTACTTTGCTCATCCTCCTTCTTGACACTTCCTTTAGAGCTCAATTCGAATAACCACTCTAGGACCTCCTTTGTAGGCGTCGCCCATGTTGAGAAGACCAACAACCTTCTTCTTACATTGATGAGCTTCTTCAAATCTTCTTGGCCTTGGACCAAGCTGGTGAACATCTGCTGAAATGAGCATTACGAGCTTGGAGATCTTTGATTTCAAGAGCCATTTCTTAAAATAAATAGCGAGAGAATGAGAAAACCAATCTTCATGTACACTGATGCAATATTATGCTATGATATGCAATGTTTATGCGAATGCAATGCTATGTTTTCAAGGACCTTAGAGATTTAAATTTGTTAGACAAGCAATGAACAAACATTTATTAGTACTCTTTTCATTATTCTTTTTTCTTTCTTTTTAAGTACAAAGGATAGTTCAAGACAAATAAAAGAAAATCCTAAAGCTCTAAGTCTCCCATGGGCGCTTCCTCTTGGTGCCGATGTAGGCGTTGATGTTTCGCTCCTCGTGAAGTAGCTTGGTCAACTCTAGCACTTTCTTCTCACTTGTATAGCACTGAGCTTCAAAGGTATCCCTCTCTTTCTTGAGTTGAATCCAGGATCTCTTCAAGTCTTCAAAATCAGTAGGCATGTCGGGATGTAGAACGGTATAGGGTACGTCACCTATAGCAGCAGGTTCCATAATTCTTGGTAAAGCAGTGAATGGCATCATGAGGTTTTGAGCTCGAGCTCGCACCCATTTGAGGTAAGGTTCCCAAGGAATGGAGTTTTGGTGCCCCAACGTCTTGGTATCGGTCTTCTTTACCATGCCCCAGCGTGTATAAACCTTCGGTAAATTAGGAGATCGTGATTGTAGTCGAACACAATATCTTGGAGAAGCATATCATGAGGACCATCTCTTGAGCAAAACCAAGCGGCGTAGAGCTGGAGAAGGGTTGTAAGTAATACCTCCCCTTATACCAAGTAGTGGTACATTAGAGAATTCTCCACAACGCTCAATGAATGTGAAATCCTTTTGAGAAAAAAGACTCCAACGGATGTCTGAATGAGAGAGGGACATTAGTCTTTGAGACCACGTCATCCTTTGTTCATTCTTCAGAACTGATGGAGGAAGGTGCGAAATAAACCACCTTGAAAGTAACGGTATGCAACACATGAGAGTTCCTTGTCTTTTAGTAGTACCAGTGTGGAGAGAATGCGGGATGTCTCCAAGTAAAGTAGGCACTGGATTACGGGTAAGAAACAACTTGATAGCATTGACATCTATGAATTGATCCGAGTTAGGAAATAGAACCAAACTGTAGATTAGCAAGGCTACAATGTCTTCGAATGCATGGAAACTCATAACCTTGAGGAATTCTCGGGCTTTCTTAATCAAGAACTTAGAAAGTAAACCCTTAACTCCACACGGTTTCCCAATTGGCTTCAATGTTTGGCGCTTAAGATGTAAAGTGATGCAATGTCTTCATACCTAGGAACCTTTTCTAGACGGTGAATGGCATTTGGTCAAGAATAGGTATCCCAGTAACAGAGAACTCTTCAAGGTAGGAACCAAGCGATAATCTGGAATGTAAAGCAATGGTGTTTGGATCAAGAGCTGGAATAGAACATGCATCATATCTTCTTCAAAACCGGAATAACCAAATCAAGGATATAACCATGTCTTTTGATGGCCGAGCATGGTGGGAATTTGAAACCAATTCTTTGAGTTGAGAAGGTATACCCATGAAGTTGATTCGGATAGTCTTTCTAGAAGCCATAATACCCTACAAAAGCGAGCAAAGATAAATCTCTAGGTCCTTGAAATAGTTAGAAATGATATGCAATGCAAATGATGTCATGATGTCATGTTTGGCACACCTGACAATTCACACAATGAGCCTAGGGTTAAGGCTTGCATGAGGTATAGGTGATTACCCACCAAATTTTGAGTTGGTTCATCTGTCCTATAATAGTAGCGGGTTCTAGGAATCTCACATCATTGATCTTTCTCGTGGCGTTTATTTCAATACGACTACCAGTGGTCGACCGAAAATATCCCAAAGTCGATCTTAATGGCGTAGCATCGGTATCAACCAACCTCGGTCTACACCAAAGTCGGCCATCTCACTACCTTAATGGCCAAGATGGGTCAATTAAGGTTCTAAAAGTTTAGTTAGCGCTTGATGACACCACGAAGCCAAATACTATCCTCAACTTGGGAATGAAGAGTATCGGGACATCCAAAGTGTCACGCTAACGTAGCCATCATGTTGACCGTTTGATATCGTCTAGAGTCGCGACGATTTATTGCTACTTACCTAAAACCGGATCGGGTGTAGGATCCCCAATAATATAATACCCAAGCAACCCTTAAAGATAAAGCAAGCAAGTCAAACAAAAAGCAATAAAGGTGATCTAGAAATCCCTAAGATAATTCTCTCTTTAGGGTTTATCCCCATGCCGATTACGTAACGGTGAACTGACTTTTGGATTTTGTATCGCAAATGTGCGGATAGCAAGAGTCGCCACCGACTTTTATTTTATCAATTAAGGGAAGGTAAAAGTCTGAGAAAAATACCTTCGTTAGATTAAGTAAGGGAGAAGGTTATGAAAAAGGTATTAGCACCCCTTTCCATCCGTAGTTATCTCGGCTCTTAGTTACTCTAGATCACTTTAAAATTGTGCTTTACATGTGTTTGAAAATGTTTTGAAAAGACATTTCGCTTTGACTTTGTAATGATTCATGTAGGAATATATACAAAGTGTTAGGAAATGTTTCGTTTTGAAAAGTTTGAACTTTGACAAAAGTGTGAGGTGTGAAAAGTATTTTGATAGAGCAAGCAACTAAAAGTCTTATTACCTACTCAGAATTGGTCGTTTTCGTATTGTTTTACTTTCCTTTTAGAATGGCGTTATCCATACCATTAGTTGGTAGGTAACCCTATTCGTTGGATGTAGAAGGGACATTCGAAGGGACATCAGATGGTCATAGGAGGCAACTTGTAGGAAGTATCCTAGCACATTCGAAGGGACTATCATCATTTTCGTGGCGACAATCGAGGGTCAAGATCATGTATTCGTAGGCGACATCGTGGGTCTTATGATCTTTGTATTGAAGGGACTATGATGATTTGTTTTGAAGGCAACGGTGCTAGAATACCTCTACGTTCGAGGGACTTGACCATTTGAATTCGTAAGGCAACGAGAGAGAATTACCCTAAGGGGTGCATGTGTGAAAAAAAGTGTGTTGATTCAGATATTTTATCTTGAAAATTAGTGAGCTATGTTGATTATTATCTTTCCATACACGCCTAGTTACTAGAATTTATAGGGTGCGGAAAGTAAAATGCGGAATGTAAAGATGCGGAAAGATAAATGTCCTCGCTATTACATGGCTTTGGGGAGATACATAATTTAAACTTCGGAAAATAAAACCTAATTTAAACTATTACATCCCATAAGCAGTTACATAATTGGAAAAAATGAAAACGATAAAAGAAACAAATGCGAAGCGGAATAACACATGAAAAGATAAGAAAATCGGAAAATACGATGAAATTGAATAAGAAGAAAATATTAGTAAAAATGCAAATTTTTGAATGAGAAAAATATGACATGCTGGAAATAACATAAATATGCTAAACTAATTTTTTGGGATTTTTTGGATGCAATTTAATAATTAAAAACTAATTAAAAGTGATTTTAATGCTAAATTATGAATAAAAATAAATATGCATGCAAAATGATATTTTTTAATTTTATAAATTAAATAAAGATTTCCTGGAAATAATATAAAAAGAAAAATATTTTTGGTGTTTTTTAATGCATGAAATAAAAATATGAAAAGAATTAAAATTGATGCAAATATTAAATAAAATAAAATAGAAAATATGCAAGTTTGGAAAAAGAAACTCAAAACCGGTCTGAGAGATTGACGAGGACACAGGAGGCATCTATGAGCAGGCGCCTTTACCACTCGCCAAGTGTGCAAGCATGTTTGAAGCTGGAGCAGTGAAATACAAGCAGCGTCGTCCTCTGTGCTGCGAACTCGCGCGACGTCTTCTCCAATTTGAATTTTTAAAAACTCAGCGTCGGCCATTGTTCGACGCTACAGGCCCTGGCTACATGGAAAATCAAGCATACATAATATAAATAACATCTAAAGGCATGGTTCGACTCCAGGCATCATTCCGAACGCATTGGTACTAGTCTCGTTGTCCAATTTTTCCATTTAAGTAAAGCCCTAAATCGAGCCCAGAAACCCTAGTTATGGTATATCACGATTCAAGCCATGGAAATTCAATCAAATAACCCAGATCGCTTGCAAACTTCGTTCTAATCACAAAAACAACAATGAAACATGTTAATAATGCATGAATATTAAAACACGATTTTGGATTTTTCAAGAACAAACCAAACTCGGATTTTTTGATTCTGAATGGATTCGAGCAATGTGAAGGTCTGGATTCACTCAGGAGATATCAAGGAATGCAATGAACACCTCAAAATCGATTGAAAGCAATTTGGAACTAGGGCTGCACTTTGCTTGTATGCCACGGTTTTTGAGTTCTAGGTTAGGGTTCTTGAGCCAATTTTTCGTTTCAATCATGTGCTATGCCTTATACATTTATCTTGGATGGATTTGGGCGATTTGAGGAAGAAATCATCATCAATCAATGCTAATCAATTTTGATTTTGTACAAAATCAAATCTTTAAATTGATTAATTTTCAATCCAATCTTGCTATATCAATCCAATTTCGAAAATTCTGGCTTTAATGAGTTGATTGGATCCCAAGGAAGAAATAAAAATCAAGTTTGCAATTAATTTTGATTTTATACTTTATTTTTAAATTTAATTTGTATTTAAATGAATAAATTCCAAATTAAATAGAAAAATAAAATAAAAATTCGTGGTATTGGGCTTGGATATTCCTAATGGTGTGAGGAATAAGTTTGGATGAAGAAAAAGTAGGCCCATTTGCAAAGTTTTTGATTTTTAGAAGTATTTCTCTTTGTGCATTTCTTCAAAATTGCCCAACTTGTGAATGGTGTATCTTGCTCAATTTTCCACATTTTTGAGTGTTCTTGGACTTTTTGCAAAGCTCTAAGAGTCCACTAACCAACCTTTTTTGTCTCATATCAATTGGAGTTTCCATGCTCAATATATCCTCAAAACAAAATGTTGACTTTTTGTTGACTTTGAAAATGACCTGTAATGTTTTGGGCCATACCTCTCAAATGAAGCATTTTTTGGACATTCTTGTGAGACATGAAGTTGTAGAAATTGAATTTCCTTCAAAACAAGAGGTGGTGGAAAAATTTACGATAAAGTATGAAGAAGTTATGATCGGTCAAAGTTGATTGACTTTTCACCTAGAAACCTAATTTAGAAAGTTGGACTTTTGAGCAAATCTTGAGTTTTCTTGATGAATCATGATCAACCCTTGATCAAATGATGAATGTAACTTCAAAATGAGGATGTTGACCAAAATTATGAAGTTTGGTATATGTTGACCACGATTGACTTTTGTCAATACAAGTGATTTTAAACCATCGAGCAATTATGCGAAAACTTGACTTGTGAGGCTTAAAACTTGACATGGAGAATCTTTGAAGCATATGAGGAGGCATGATGAACATTGGAGATGTTGGAAGTCCATCTGGAGCTGAGAATTACCAAACCCTAGTTTGGGTTGATTGTCTAGGAGAGGGTTTGTTTGATCATCTCTTGAGGAATCATTGAGCATGGATGTATGAAATATCTTGAGAAGATGGAGGGCAAATTTTGGGGTATGACAGCGCCTTACTCCGTTCTTGCAGGCATTGCCGCTTCGGATGCGTATCGACACGTATTTCGCTTATTTCGATGCTTCGAGCGATTCTCACCGATTTACTTTTATTGAATTGCTGCAGTACTTGAAGTTTTCCGGAGTATTTCTATAGCTTGCAGTGCTCTTCGGATTCTATATCCGTTCGATAGTTTCTACACTTTTTATTGCATTCTCTTACAGCTTTCCTAGATATCATGAGAAGTAGGGCTTTACAGCTTTCTTTTGCCATGAGAAGTAAGAACAAAGATGCATGATGGGCTTCCGTAGTTGGAGCATGTTCAGGAACCCCTCTGGTTTATTTAAAGACCCGTTTAGGGCAATTCTACTTGTGACTTGTGCATATTTTCTTGTTTGTTTGTTTCCCCCCAGGAGCTTGTTTAGGATTGGTTCTTTAGCCTAGACGTTAGGATTCACATCCTTTGCATGTCAACATAGGTATAGATTCCCTTGCATCCTAAACCATAGGTCCAACCTTGCTTTGTTAGTTTGTTTTGCATGTTGCATGTAATAAAACTAAAAGCTTTCTTTCTTTTCACTTTGAAAACAAAACACATAATAATGGTTTAAACTCCTTTCTCAAGGTAACAACAACCAACCAACACCAACTCTTTTCGCCTTTGCGCGCTTCTTTTTTGTGTTTAAAACCTTTTTCACAAGTAAAAAACACAAAACCCACCAAAACAAGTGAGCCGAACTACGGCTCGACTTTCCATTGCAGAATCGTAGGCATCTTGTCACGGGGCTCGATCGAGCAAACTTTGTAAATATTTCCTTTTTTTCCCCGTGGTTTCTTATTTTCTCTTTTCTTTTGCATGCATAATTAGCGATTAAGCATTGATATAACACACCCTTTAGCTAGAAATAGAAAGTGGATACCGTAGAGTACTACGGGCGTGTGGGGTGCTAATCCCTTCCCCTCACGTAACTAACTCCCTTACCTAGATTCTCTCGATTTCACGGTTATAGGACCGCGATTTCTCCCCTCAGGTTTACTCGATGTTTTCCTTTCTCCCTCGTGAGACAAAAGACGTTCGATGGCGACTCTATTTGATACCTAGTTATCATTGTCGGAGGTTCCGCCGGTGTTTTCAGCTGGCGACTCTGCTGAGATCATCTGGACTGTCTTGGTCAATCGGGAGTTGATCTAGCTTTCTTTTCATATCTATTGGGTGTTTATCACTTCATTGTTTTGTCATCCTTTGTATGCTTTGCTGCATTCTATGTGGCATATTCTTTGCTTTCATATATCCTATATACGGGTGGGTGTTACTTGAGGTAAAGGCCAACTACCGACGATGACACATAGGCTAGATGGATGTCCATGTCGAATCCGCATCACGTAGTGCGTGTGAGGAGGCATGGAGTGCGAGTCAGGGCGAGATTCGATTGACGGTGCTCTCGCCCTACACCCTGTTGTGTAGTTAGAGAAGTACTCGATAAAGGATCGTCGACTCTGACTATCATTAGGGATCTCCTGTTGAGTCTAGAATCACCCTGTGAGTTGGGGCGGGATATCATTACTACAGGTACTGTTGGTGACTTCGTTATTGATGGTGACTTGGTATTTACTGGTATTTTCTAGTATTTTCTATGGGATTCCGGTTGAATGCCGAACCTTTGAACCTATGACATTCAGATCCAGTCTTATGTGATATCCTGTTTGGGTGACAAGTTCCAGACTTTGTTATAGTTATCTGAGAGTTCAGTACAGCAGTGGTTCCGATGAACAGGATACATGATTCAAAAACATTGCATTCATGAAATTTTTTAATTTTGCATATTTCTAACATGCATATTTGTTATTTCCAGGATTTCTTACATTTGAGTCTAGTTGTCGGGTTGTTTTGGAAGATGGATACTGAAAAGAAGAACAATCAGAGACGTCATCCAGTGTACAAATTTCCCGCTCCTACTCTTGAGAATCTCCTCTTGCTTGTTAACAAATCTACTCCAGAGAATGTTGTCGCATTTACCAGGGATTATTGAAGAATCCTGACTTGGTTGAAATCTCCTTTGACCGATTATCAGAAGGATGGGCTCCAAGCCCTTTTCCAGTTCTATGATCGTGATTTGAGGTGCTTTGTGTTTCCCGATTATTTGTTGATGCATACATTGGAAGAGTATTCTAGTATCCTAGACATTCCTATTCTGCATCAAGTGCCTTTTCATGCTTCCATGGAGAGACCTAATGATGATCAAATCGCCAAAGCTCTTCATTCGCAAAAATCTATGGTATCCGCCAACGTCGCAAGCAAGGGTGCCGTGAAAGGCTTTCATTTGGGTTTTCTTCTGCGGGAGGGTAATGCCAAATCTGTCAATAAGGATTGGAAGGGCTTCAATGCCATCCTAATCTTTGTTGTTCAATGAGCCAAAATTTGTTGACATGAGCATCAATCAATTCCGACTTTGTTGGGAGATGTTTATCATTCCATCAAGCCGAAGTTTCAAAGGGAAATGTGGAGTTTTAAATTGCTGTGCGCCATTGTTATATCATTGGCTTCAAGGTTTTCTTCCTCGAAACGGTGCTTTTGTTGACACTCGGCATATCATGAGGTGGATTCCTAGATTGATGGGTCTCACATATCACGATATCAATTGGAGTCGACGCGAGATGTCCAAGACCGAGTGTGAGAAGATTATCATCTGCTGCGGAGACTTTCCCAATGTCCCCCTTATGGGCATAAAGGGAGGTATCAATTACAATCCGACTCTTGCTGTGAGACAATTGGGTTATGCTTTGGTTGGACCTCCTGATGTGAGTTTTGTGCGGGAAACTCTGTATTATGATGTGCCTAATGTTACTGGGATGATGGCTAGAGCTGTTCAAGCATGGAAAAGCATCTGCCTTGAAGGAGGACAATATTTTGGCAAGAAAGATCCCACGGCCTATGCTTCTTACATCCAATGGATTAAAGACAAGAATAGTGATCGTCAGTGGCCCTCTCTTACCGGAGCGGCGACCTTTTATCCACCAGAGTCAATTCCAGATGTCGTTTCCAAAGGAGATTACGAGCGGGTGCTTGCTCGGAATCTCCTTCTGCTTGAAGAAAAGGAGACGTTAGCAGTGAACTGTCTTGTTGCAACTCAAACAAAGAATCAGTTGGCTCATGATCTCAAGTATTTCAAAGGAGAAGCATCTGATTCAACCAAGAAGCGATCCAGAGTTGAAGATTTCTCCATTCCCATGGAAGAACACCGAAAGGTTGTTATCAGCTTGGAAAAGAAATACAAGGCTCAAATCGAAGACTTGAAGAAGCAAATGCATAACCAGAAGTTGGCATATGAATCCAGTATCCAAGAGAAAGAAGCCCAACTATCCCTTGTTGTCGGAGAGTTGGAACGTCTCAAGGTTCAGTCGGGTGCGCCAGAGACAGAAGGATTTCCTATGTCTGATGTCTAGATTTATGTTTTACTGGTCTTGTGCGGAAATCACCATCAGGCTTGTTGATGGGATTACTCCGTTTTCCTATGATTTGCAACCATAAAACAATTGATTCAAATGCTTGCAATTTTCTTTAATTTAATGATATTAGACTTTTTCAGTATTCATTATCTTGCTAGATCCTAAAACTTGAGTCAAAGTGTTAAGAGTCCTGGAAGTGTTCAAATATTCCATTACATGCATAACATGCATATCATTCATATATGTACATACCATGCATAACAGGTTTTGTCCGGAGTTCTCATCCTCGGCTTCTGCTTTTATTTAGCAGAAAGATTGCAAACTTCCACCGTTACCCGACTCGAAACAGCGAGACAGATGGAACAACTTCAGGACATGGCGCGATGAAAGCGCGAGATGGAGCCAGATGGCTCAATTCATGGAAGTCATCACCAATATGAATCAGGGTCAGCAAGAGCTGAGGGCTTTGGTTGAGAGGACTCGTTCAGAGGATGGTCGACGCAATCCATTTGACGATGCTTCTGTTGGTCAACCCCGTGTTGAGGCAAATGTTACTGATTTGGGTATCAACGACCACCTTCGTGGTCGGTGTGCCGTCAGGGCGGTTTCCACCTCACCACCTACTCCACCTCGAGGGCAGTTTTCTTTGATGATGGGATGCAAGGGCATCGTATTGAAGTCGTCCTCATTCTCGGTATGATTTTGATCGAATGGCGAAGCATTACGTGAATGGCAGTGAAGTTGACTTCCATGTAGATGACCACAGGTACCGTTTGCTTGAAGAACGATTGAAGGCTGTTGAAGGTCGAGGAAGTTATGCATTTGGATTTATCGATTTGGGATTGGCACCTCGGTGAGGCTACCAACTTGTCCCAAAACTCATATCAACGCATATTTACGCAAGATGGTACATTTATCTTGAAGATGAGAGGTTGTTGATGCACTTCTTTCAAGAGAGTCTGACTGGAGCATCGTTGGAATGGTATATGCATCTGGAGCAAGGCCATATCAGGACATGGCGTGATCTTGTGAATGCCTTTCTTCAGCAGTATCAGTTTAACATTGATATGGCTCCGAATCGCACACAACTGTTGGGTTTGTCTCAGAAATCGGGGCAAACATTCAAAGAGTATGCTCAGAAGTGGAGAGAACTTGCTGCTAGAGTTCAACCACCCATGGTTGGTGGAGATGATCGATATGTTCACGATACTCTGCATGCGGACATTACTATGTTTCATGCATTATACATAGCTTTCTTTGAGATGGTCCGATACGGTGAGCAGATCGAGAGTGGGCTGAAGTCCGGTAAAATCCAACAGGTTGAAGGAAGTTCTTCCGGAACTAAGAAAGCATATAGTGGTTATCCCAAGAAGGAAAAGGGAGAAGCCAGTGCTGTATATGGTAGTAGAGGCAAAGCTCAGGTCAATGCAGTGACCATATCCGCTTCTCAACCTCCAACTCAGCAAATGCCTCGTCAACAGAATCAGAGGCAACAAGAGAACTGTACTCCTAGGAGATTTGATGCTATTCCTATGAATTATGCTGATTTGTTTGTCCGCTTGAATGACCTTAAGCTGGTTACTCCCAAGCCTGCATTTGCACCTCCTCCTCTGGATAAACGGCCTAGAAACTATGATGCCATTGCTAGTTGTGAGTTTCATTTCGGAACCTTGGGGCAAAGCATAGAGAATTGTTATGCGTTCAAATGCAAGGTGCAAGACCTCATTGATTCAAAGACCATTGAATTAGAGGCTCGACCGAGATTCTTTGGACAAATGTCACACAAACCCGATGTCGCGTCATGGGGCTGTTCAAGCTGTAATGGAAGATGGGAAGGTCCTTAATCTGGTCATAGATGTTGACTTGGTGAAAACATATTTGCCTTTTGTCAAGAAATATTTGATTGAAAGAGGTGTCTTTCCGGGTTGTGAAGCTGCTTGTGATAGGTGTGAACATTGCTCTAATGGCTGTGCAAATTTGAAAGCTGGTATTCAGGGTTTGATTGATGATAGTCAGTTACACTTTGACCGGATCAGAAAGGATGAAAAAGATTGAGATCGGGATGTATCGTGATTACCATTCCTTACACTTCAATTGTATACTGCTGAACAAAGTCTATTCCCCTAGCAATTAACAAGCCTGGTCCTTTGCCATATGAAAGTGATAAAGTTGTGCCATGGCATTACGGATCGGATGTTTATTACCATGGGGTGAAACAGGAATATGTATCTTCCCCAACTGAGAAGGGTGATGTGTTGGATGTTGCTAATACTGATAATATTGCTGGAAGTAGTGGTATGACCCGAAGCGGGCGTTTTCTACGATCGACAATACAACTCAAGCGGATCTTTGTTGCCAAAGCTAGGGGCAAGCGACCTATGAAACAACCGGACTTGCAAAGTGCCAATCGATCTAGAAGGATATGGAAGAGATTATGAAGTTTATCCATAAGAGTGACTTTCGTGTGATTGATCGACTTGCTCAAACACCGAAAATTTCTATTCTCTCTTTGCTTGAGATTACGAAGTACACATGATGCCTTGATGAAGCATTGAGCACCGCTTTCATGCCACAAGAGATCTCAGTTGGACAATTTGAAAACGTGTGTGCAAGCATATCAGCGAACAATGGCTTGGGTTTTACTGATTGTGATCTTCTGCCAGAGGGTAGGAACCATAACAGAGCTTTGCATATTTCCATGGAATGTCGGGGAACCACTTTTTCCTGAGTATTGGTTGATATTGGTTCCTCGCTCAATGTGATCCCCAAATCCGCACTGATGAAGATTGACTACGGTGGTCTTGAACTCCGTCCTAGTGATCTGATCGTAAAAGCATTTGATGGTTCGAGACGATCTGTTTTTGGAGAAGTAGATCTCCCCATCAAAGTTGGCCCTCAGCTTTTCGTTGCAACTTTCTTCGTCATGGACATTCAACCTGCCTATTGCTGCCTCTTAGGCCGTCCATGGATCCATAAAGCTAGAGCGGTCACATAAACTCTTCATCAGAAGCTGAAGTACCCCGTTGAAGGGAAAACCATCACAGTCTGTGCTGAAGAAGAATACATTATAAGCCGTCTTGCGTCCTTCCGCTATGTCGAGGTCGATGGTGAGATTCATGAGACCCCGTTTCAAGGCTTTGAGACGGTGCACATGCTGAAGACCCCTCAACAGGAGGAGGTTAAGAAAGACAAACCCGAATCTTCCATGGCATCTTTGAAAGATGCAAAAGCTGTGGTCGAGGCCGGTCGCCCTGAAGGTTGGGGCCGTGTGGTGGAGGTAGCACCTAAGTTCAATAAGTTCGGGTTGGGCTTTGACCCTGTTCTGCACCGTCAGATTCTGAAAGCACCCAACTTGGCTACTCCTGTGAGGTTTTCTAGTGCCGGCATCGGTTCCGGGAAAGCAAACACCGTGGATGATTCTGACAACGAGTTTGACATTGACAAGTGGATCCGTCCCAGTGTCCCTGGCATGGAGCTTAACAACTGGACCTCGGAAGACTGCATCCCAGTCACGACAGTCGAAGAGTAATTTTCTTTTGTTTCTGTTATCATGCAATAATTCCTGTGTTATGCCCAAGACACAGTGAATCATATGTAGGGCCACCATGTTTGCATATGCAACATTTTTATCATGAAATAAAGAACGTCTTTTTCATTCAAATGTTTTGTTCCTTTTCCTTCAATTTTACATCACAATTTTGAAACGCAAAATGGCAATGCTTTATTTTTCTTTTATCATCTAAAAAAAACTAAAATAGGCATTAAAATCAATCATGCAAATATAATCCCACACTCCTAATGGGTCCCTTTGATAACGACTCTGCTATCACTCTTTATGACTTTGATAATCCGATCAACCAAGCCAAAGAAGAGGGTGAGGAAGATTGTGAACTCCCTAAAGAGATAGCGAGAATGTTGGAGCAAGAGGAGAAGGTCATCCAACCACATCAGGAAGAGATTGAGAAAGTGAATTTGGGCAATGCTGATGTAGTCAGAGAGGTTAAAATTGGGACCACTTTGGAAGACGGTGTGAAACAAAGATTGATCGAACTACTCCAAGTATTACGATATCTTGCTTGGTCTTATGAAGACATATGGGTTGGATACCGATATTGTGGTGCACAAGCTGCCTTTGAAAGAGGAATGCCCTCCTTAGCGAAACTTGAAGAACTCATCACGAGATGTCTAAGAAGATCAAGAGAAGTCGAGCTTGACTTGACGGATTTTGAAAGTCATTTCTTATCCCCCATGGGTTTCCAACATTGTTCCTGTGCCCAAGAAAGACGGCAAGGTTAGAATGTGTGTGGATTATAGGGATTTGAATAGAGCAAGTCCGAAGGATGACTTTCCTCTTCCCCATATTGACATATTGGTGGACAATACGGCTCATGCAAAAGTGTTTTCATTCATGGATGGCTTTTCCGGGTATAATCAAATCAAGATGGCATCGGAAGACATGGCTAAGACAACTTTCATTACCCCTTGGGGAACTTTCTGTTACAAGGTGATGCCTTTCGGATTGAAAAATGTCGGGGCAACTTACCAGCGTGTGATGGTAACTCTTTTTCATGATATGATCCACAAAGAGATTGAAGTATATGTCGATGACATGATTGCTAAATCTCAGGATGAAGAAGAACATCTGGTACACCCTGAAGTTGTTTGATAGATTGAGGAAATTGGACTAAGTGAATCCAACAAGTGTCGTTTGGCGTGCGATCGGCATTGGCTTTGTTGTAAGTGAAAGAGGTATCGAGGTTGATCTGCTAAAGTAAAAGCAATTCAAGAAATGCAGAACCAAGAAGAAAGAGGTTTGTGGCTTCCTAGGGAGGCTAAACTACATCTCTAGATTCATCTCTCACATGTTGTCACATGCGAGCCAATCTTCAAGTTTCTAAAAAGGATCGGATGGTCGGGAGGAATGACAATTCTCAAGTCGCATTCGATAAGATAAAAGATATCTGCGGAACCTCCGATTCTTATGCCTCCTGTGGAGGGTAGATCGTTGATCATGTATTTGACAGTGCTTGAAAGCTCGATGGGGTGCGTGTTGGGCCAACATGACGAGTCTGGTCGAAAAGAGCATGCAATATACTACCTAAGCAAAAATTTACCATTGTGAAACAAAATACTCACTGCTCGAGAAAACTTGATGTGCTTTAGCGTGGGCTTCTCATCGACTAAGGCAGTATATGTTGACCCACACAACCTTGTTGATATCCAAGATGGATCCAATCAAGTACATCTTTGAGAAGCCAGACTTTGTGAGGCGGATCGCGAGATGGAAAATGATTTTAACAGAATATGACATCCAGTATACTACTCAAAAAGCTATCAAGAGTAGTGTGTTGGCAGACTATGTTGCCCACCAACCAGTGGATGATTATCAGCCGATGAGGTTTGAATTTCCTGATGAGGATATAATGTATATTCGAGATTGTAACATCCCAAGTACAGACGAGGGACCCGAACCGGGATCAAGTGGTCTTGGTTTTGGCGGACCTCCAACGCATTAGGCAATGGTGTTGGTGCAGTAATCACTACTCCGGACGGTCATCATATCCCGTTCACAGCTCGAATTTGTTTTGATTGCACCAATAACATGGCCGAGTATGAGGCTTGCATATTTGGTATTGAGGCGGCAATTAATTTGAGAATCAAGCATCTGAAAGTGTATGGAGACTCTGCACTTGTGATTTGCCAGATTAAGGGAGATTGGGAGACTCGTCACCCAAATCTGATTCCCTACAGAGAGCATGTGATGAAGTTGATTCCTTACTTTGAGGAAATCGCTTTCGATCACATCTCATAGGAAGAGAACAACCTAGCTGATGCTTTGGCCACCCTAGCATCCATGTTTAAAGTCAAATGGGCTAATGAAGCGCCTTCGATAACCATTCAGAGATTGGATGAGCCAGCCATTTGTTTTGAGATTGAAGCAGAGAAAGATGGCAATCCTTGGTTCTACGATGTCAAGCGATATCTTGAGACTCAAGAGTATCCAGAGGAAGCCTCTGTGACGGATAAGAAGTTCTTGAGAAGATTCTCAGCGAAGTTCTTCCTCAACAACAGTGTGCTATACCGTAGACATCATGACGGGCTGTTGCTCAGGTGTGTTGGTAAAGATGAAGCTGCAAAGATCATCAAAGAAATGCATGAGGGCTCATTCGGAACTCATCCCAGTGGGCACACTATGGCTAAAAAGATCTTGCGATCTGGGTATTAATGGTCAACCATGGAGGTCGATTGCTTTAATCATGCCCGAGTTTGTTACAAATGCCAAGTATATGCTGACAAGGTGCACGTGCCACCGTCGCCTTTGAATGTTTTAACCGCTCCTTGGCCATTTGCTATGTGGGGCATTGATATGATTGGAAAGATTGAGCCGACAGCGTCCAACGGGCATCGCTTCATTCTGGTTGCAATTGATTACTTCACCAAATGGGTTGAAGCAGCATCTGTAATACGGTGAACTGACTTTGTAGGATTTTTGTATCCAAATGTGCGGATAGCAAGAGTCGCCACCGACTTTTATTTTTATCCAATTAAGGGAAGGTAAAAGTAACAGAAAAAGACATTCGTTAGATTACGAGTTCGGAGAATGGTTATGAAAAGGGAAGGTATTAGCACCCCTTTCCATCCGTAGTTATCTACGGGCTCTTAGTTGCTCTAGATCACCTTTTTTAAAATTGCTTTCTGTGTGTTTGACAAAGATGTTTTTGAAAAGGCATTTCGCTTTGACTTTGTAATGACTCATGTAGGAGTGTATACAAAGTGTTCGGAAATGTTTTTGTTTTGAAAAGATTATGAACTTTGAAAAAAGTGTGTGGTGTGAAAAGTATTTGATAGAGCAAGCAACTAAAAGACTTATTTACCCACTCAGAATTGGTCATTTTATTGTACTTCTACGTTCCTTTAGAATAGCGCTAGCCATACCATTAGTTAGTAGGTAGCTCCATTCGTTGGATGTAAGCGGGACATTCGAAGGGACATCGGATGGTCATCGAAAGCAACTTGTAGGAAGTATCCTAGCACATTCAAAGGGACTATCATCATTTTTCGTAGGCGGCAATCGAGGGTCAAGATCATGTATTCGGAGGCGACATCGTGGGTCTTATGATCTTTGTATCGAAGGGACTATGATGATTTTTTTGGAAGGCAACTGTGCTAGAATACCTCTACGTTCGAGGGACTTGACCATTTTGAATCGAAAGGTATCGAGAGAGAATTACCCTAAGGGGTGCGTGTGTGAAGAAGTGTGTTGATTTCAGAATATGTTATCTTGAAAATTAGTGGGCTATGTTCAATTTTATCTTGCCATACACGCCTAATTACTAGCAATTTATAGGGTGCGGAAATTAAAATGCGGAATGTAAAGGCGGAAATGTAAAGGTGCGGAAAGATAAACCTACGCTATTACATGGCTTTGGGGCAGATACATAATTTAAAATACGGAAAATAAAGTCCTAAATTAAACTATTACATCCCATGAGCAATTACATTATTGGAAAATAAAATAATAAAATGATAAAGAAAATAAATGCGGATCGGATCAACCTGTACAAAAGGAAGAAATCGGAAAATGCAATATGAATCGAACAAGAGAAAAAATGTTAGAAAAATGCAAATTTTAATATGAAAAAATTAATATATGCTGGAAATAAGATAAATAAGTTTAAATAATTTTTGGGATTTTTTAAATGCATTTTAGTAATTAAAAACTAATTTATAATGATTTAAATGCTAAAATAAAAATAAAAATAAATATGCATGCAAAAATATATTTTTAAATTTACTAAATTAAATAAAGGTTTTCAGAATGTAAATGTGAAAATAAAAATATTTTTTGATAATTTTTTAATGCTGAAATAAAATGTGGAAATTAATTAAAATAGTATGCAAAAATATTAAATAATAAGAAAAATAGAAAATAGTTTGCAAACTTGTGAAAAATCAAATGCCATGGCCAGGGATCGAACTGGAGACATTCCTCTCACAAACCCACGCCTTTGCCATCGATGGAGCATACGCGTGTCAATGAAACGGAACGGACGGATTACAAGAACGCGTCATGCCCTGGTTGCCTCGTCCCCGCGCCAAACTTCATCTTCCTCAATTTGAAATTTTGAACCTTCAGCGTCGGCTTTTGCTCGACGCTACATACAACTAAAGCGAAAAATCAAGCACGCATAATATAAGTTAATTCTAAAGCCATGGTTCGATTCGGACATCATTCGAACACGATGGTATGGGTCTCGTGGTCCATTTTTCCTAATAAGCCAAGCCCTAAATCGAGCTCGGGAACCCTAGTTATGGCATATTACGTTTCGAGCCATGGAAATGCAATTAACTTTGCCCGGATAAACTTGCAAACTTTGTTCTAAGCATGAAACAAACATCAAAACTTGTTAATAATGCATGAATAATGAAACACGATTTTGAAAAAAGCAAGAACAAACCGATTCGTGATTCACGGATTACGGATGATTTTGAGCAATGTGAGGTGGATTGACTCAAAGGTATCAAGGAATGCAATAGGCACCTTAGAATCGATTGAAGCAGCGAGGAACTAGGGTTGCAAATTGCTTCAAGAACACGATTTCTTGAGTTTGAGAATAGGGTTTCAAGGCAATTTTTCGTTTTCTTGCAATTGAGATGCATCAAGTATATATCTTTGGATGGATTTGGCATTGTTTTGGAAAGATTTGATCAATAATCAATGAAAATCAATTTTGATTTTTCATGAAATCAAATTTTCAAACTTTGGTCCAATTTCAATCTAATCTTCCCATATTTGATTCAATTTGAAATTCTGGCATTTATGGGTTAATTGGATCACAAGCAAGCAATAAAAATCAATCTTTCAATTAATTTTGATTTTATACTTTATTTTTCAAATTAATTTGTATTTAAATGAATAAATTCCAAATTAAATAGGAAAATAAAATAGAAAATCATGGCATTGGGCTTGGACATTCCTACTTGCATGAGGAATAAGTTTGGATGAAGAAAAAGTAGGCCCATTTGCAAAAGATTTGATTTTTTGAAGTATCTCTCTTTGTGCATTCTTTCGAAATTGCCCAACTTGTGGATGGTGTAACTTGCTCTATTTTCCACATTTTTGAGTGTTCTTGGACTTTTTGGAAAGCTCTAAGAGTCCTCTAAACAATGTCTTTGGTTTCATCTCAATTGGAGTCACCATGCTCAATATATCTTCAAAACCAAAAGTTGACTTTTTGTTGACTTTGAAAATGACCTGTAATGTTTTGAGCTATACCTCTCAAATGAAGCATTTTTTGGACATTCTTGTGAGACATGAAGTTGTAGAGAATTGAATTTCCTTCAAAATGAGCTTTGGTGGGAAAATTTACGAAAAGTATGAAAGTTATGATCAGTCAAAGTTCAGTTGACTTTTCACCTAGAAACCCTAATTTAGAAAGTTTGACTTTTGAGCAAATCTTGAGTTTTTTTGATGAATCATGATCAACCCTTGATCAAATGATGAATGTGACTTCAAAATGAGGATGTTGACCAAAAATCAGAAGTTTTGACTGTATGTTGACCACAAGTTGACTTTTTGTCCAATACACTCGATTTTCAACCATCTGAACAATTGTCTGAGGAAACTTGACTTGTGAGGCTTGAAACTTGACATGGAGAATCTTTGAGGTATATGAGGAGGCATAAAGACCATTGAAGATGTTGGAAATCCATCTTGACTTGAGAGATACCAAACCCTAGTTTGGGTTGATTGTCTATGAGAGAGTTTGTCTGATCAACTCTTGAGGAATCCTTGAGTATGGATGTATGAAATCTCTTGAGTAGATGGAGGGCAAATTTTGGGGTATGACAGCATCCTATGCAAGCGTCACCAAACAGGTGGTTGTCCGGTTTATCAAACACAACATCATCTGCCGTTACGGGATTCCTGACAAGATTATTACAGATAATGGGTCGAATCTTAACAACAAGATGATGAAGGAGCTTTGTGAGTCCTTCAAGATCAAGCACCATAATTCGTCTCCATACCGCCCGAAGATGAACGGAGTTGTCGAAGCGGCGAATAAGAACATTAAGATGATTGTGCAGAAAATGGTAGTAACCTATCGGGATTGGCATGAGATGTTGCCTTTCGCTTTGCATGGTTACAGGACTACCATTCGTACTTCAACAGGGGCAACTCCGTTTGGCATGGAAGTCGTGCTTCCAATCGAAGTTCAGATCCCTTCATTAATAATCATGAGGGATGCCGAGCTTGATGAAGACGAATGGGTGCAGAACCGCTTAGACCAGCTGTGCCTCATTGATGAGAAGCGGCTAGCAGTTGTCGGTCATGGGCAGATTTACCAATAGAGGATGAAAAGATCATTTGACAAAAGAGTGCGACCTCAGAATTACCAACCTAGTGACCTTGTGCTAAAGAGGATAATCCTTCCCTAAGGAGACCCGCGAGGAAAGTGGACACCAAATTATGAAGGGCCGTTTGTTGTAAAGAAAGTCTTTTCGGGTGGCGCCATGATGCTCGCAACAATGGACGGGGAAGACTTCCCATTACCCGTGAACGCGGACGTAGTCAAGAGATACTATGCATATACATGCTTAGCAGATCAGTGGTCGCACTCCATGGCGACATCTCGAGTTACTCCGAAGGGCAGTGATCAAGCCAGTCACCTTTTTCGGGAAAAGCGAAGTGATGAGATAGTTGGAGTTATAAGACTGATAGCAGGGTTGAAACCCAATGAAGATTCATTGTCGCGTTGCCATGCGTTTTAGTTTTCCTCTTATTTTACTTTTGCAATTGCCTCATTTCAGGAATTGCTTCCAATTGTACTTGCCTATTTTACAGGCCCACTGTCAATAAATAAAATGAGTTTTTGCTTGTCAATTAATTTATTGCGTTTACTGATTTGTTTGCAAAAGACGTTCAAAGTTTTGTGGTAAAATTTTGCATATATAAACATTGTTGGTTTTACCGTGATCGGAAACTTTTGAATATTGCTTTAAGGCTTGAATGATCGGATGGCGACGAACTTGTCACACGTCTCGAGTCCTCCACTAACACTATAATGCGGGATGCCCGTTGCACTAATGAGGAGATGGATCGAGATTCTCGTGACATTTCCCAAGCTTTGTCCTCATCGTGATCCTTTCTCTTTCCAGCATTCTTGTGCGGCGCCGATCCCTACAGGTCCGTCATATCCTTCGGTGGTCCCAGGGTGTCCATCGAGTTTGGAATGTGCTATTCCTTCTTATCCCACAAAGATGGTTATCCCGGTATTCGCCTCTCACATGTGTTCGATATGGACACCGGTATCTTGACTTTTCCCGATGGAGTTGAGATATGTTTCTCCTAATCCTCCGGAATCACGGTGATGGTTGTCGCCTGACCACTCAGTTTCCCCAGCAATCAGCATATATCTGTTTTCTCCAGCTGGAGTTGCGATGGGTAACGGTGGAAGATATTCTCCTAGTATATCCTTCATTCCCTAGTGGACCTCTGTCTAATTGACAAGTTTCCCGTAGCATCATGTCATCAATAGACTTATCAAGCAAGATTCAGATTGCTTTGAGTGATTTTCGAGCGTTCTCTAATGCTCTAATCCCCGGCTAAGACCCTATTTCATTGATTTTATATATTTCTTGCAAGCATGCATCATTACATTGGCATCGTTCCCCTAAAAAGAGTCATACATCTCATGGGATTATAAGCCAGAAGCGCAATTTTCATCCCCAGCGGTGTCGTGTTCCTTTTGGAATCCGTTGTGTCCCGGTGTCCTCCGGAGCAATATGTCCATCTTCTTCTGATTAGTGTTGAAATTTCCAGCTCTTACCCTGGTGCAACACGCCTTCAGCTTTGAAAGCAAGCCCTACACTTGTTTTTCCCCTCAGAGTACAGCGTTCTGAGTCAGTAAAGCCTAATCGACACCTTTTAGTCTTTGCATCACAAACCCGCCCAAGCTATCGGCGTAAATGTGGTTAGTCTACTTGGTGTATCTAGTCTTTATTTCCACTAGCATGCCAGTTCTCCCCTGGCATTGTGGGTCTTTTGAGAATAAGAATACTCTTGTTTCCCTCCTTCGTAAAGTCTAATCGGCGTTTTCCGGTCTTTGCATCACAAACTCGCCCAATCAGTCGGCGTAATGTGGTTAGCCTGGTTTGCGTATCTAGTCTTTGTTTCCGCTTACATGTCAGTTCTCCCCTGACATTGTGGATTGAATTGGGTAGAGGCCAATTTTTTCTTCCAGGTCAGGAATACACCCGTACCTATTTTCACAGAACTCAGCGTTTGTTCTGTGTTCCTTCTTGTTGTGACCCAGTTAAGCTCTGGCGCAACATATATTTTCCTCAGCAGACACTGAAATTCAGAGCGTAAATTTTCGATTTCATTTCGGTATTCAATCACCTCAAACCTTGTCGCCCAGAAGGCAGACGTCAACCTCGCTATCAAGCTTGAGGATGATTGAATAGGGGCAACTGTTGTACCCCAAAATTTACCCCCTTCTTTTCTGCATTTCCCTGGCTTATAATTCCGTAGCATAAAACATACATGTCATATCATACATTGCATTTTTCATGAGGAGTACCATGTTCACGGTATTCTGAATGGCACTAAAAAGAGTTCATTTCTCAATAAAGTGGATTTCGGGTTTCGGCGCATTTTGGTCACTCCAGAAGGCGTATCTCTCACTCTCGTGGGTATTTTCTGTTGATTTTCGACTGGCATTCCCCTCTCATTATTATCTATAACTTTCATTTGAAGGTCGAGAACAAATTTTGTGAGGAAGGCTCTCAAAAGAGTCTTTTCCCTGGCAGATCAGGTTGATTTTTAGTGATGAACCGTGCGTTCTGTCCACTAAAAGGTCTCTATCTCTTAGCTGGAAGCTCAGAATTGAGCGGGACCGATTTCTAAAATTCCGTATCGAAGTCCTCTACAACTCTCATTTGCAACTCGAGAGCTAATTCTTTACCGATCGGTACCGGAATTTCATTCTCTGAGATTGATTTTGAGCTGAACTGAGCAAATTTCATCTGATACGCGAAGTTCCAAAGAGCATATCTCGCTCGATTTTCATCAAAATGAGACGGGACCGGTGCCAAAAGTTCATAAATTGCGTTAGCTTCATTTGTCTTACACACACTCATGTGAAAATTTCGATTAGAATATCCTCGTCTGAGGCATTTTCCCCACAGAGCGCGAATGAAATTCTGCACGTGTCAGTGGTCCAAAATTGATGCTGAAACTTTAAAAAATTTCTATTTCCTTGAACATCCATCGGATCAAGTCAGGATTTTGATTCACGCAAGCAAAATCGCATTCCAGACACTTTTTGTTTATATTCCGACTCCGAATTCCGCATGAATTTGGCTGTTTTGGATTAATTACGAAAATTATTTGGATAATCATGATCAGCTTGTTGATTAGAGATCCCAAACTATAAATAGATTTTCCCTTCACAAATCACAAAAACACAATCATTTGCTTAATTTTCCACTACCAAACACACTCAAATTCTCTCAAATTCCAAAGCACAAAAAACTCAAAAAAGCTTAAACTTCGACTTTCCCTCCAAGCAACCACCACGGGCCAGGACCTCCGATCACCACCGGTTTCTTTCACAGGAACCGCTAAGCGCGACCTAGTCGATTTTTCTTCATCGACTTCTTCTACTTCAATCTATAGCATCCTTTCCTCCTTCTGCACGCATTTGACATGGAAGGATCGGATTCCTCTTGATTTTCTCCTCAATTTCAAGATTCAAGGATTTTTCTTCTTCTTCTCCAATTCTCCATTGAATTTCAAGCTTTTCTTCAAGGATTAAAGTATAATTCTGAAGATTATCCACATTTCCTCATTTATTTGGTATTTTCTTTGAAGAGCACAAGGAATTCCTCTTCAATTTGACTCAAATTTCAAGTGCAAGTAAGTGTTAGGTTCAAATAAGCACTTATTTTAAAAGTTTAGATTTCGACTTTCCTTGAAATTGAATCTGAAATTGCTTGCAAATTCAATGTAGATTCTAGGTCTTGAACTTGTTTTCTTGAATTCCTTGATTTGAATTGAGTTTCACCGCCTTATGTGTGTCGGAATGTGGATTTTTTGGTTCATAGCATGCATATACACTTGTGCATTTGATTTCCCCTTGCATATAAGACGTGAACTCATACACTTTGCATCATCCATTGTATATTCATGCATTGGTGAGTATTTAGCTTGATCGATTTCATTAATTCATGGTGATTGGAAGCATAACTTGCATTCAACATGTAGATATCAAGCATTTAGTGCCTTGTGCATGGACTTGTTGCATGTGCACTCGTGTTCGTTAACGCATAACCTAGAATTGAATGAAAATTTTCCTCTATGTAGCACACTTTGCATTTGAGCATTAGGATTGTTATCGTAACTTCGCATCCTTGGCATGTTCATGCATCTTTTCTTTGCATTTGAGCATTAGGATTGTTATCGTAACTCGCATCCTTGGCATGTTCATGCATCTTTTTCATTGCATTTGAGCATTAGGATTGTTATCGTAACTCGCATCCTTGGCATGTTCATGCATCTTTTTCTTTGCATTTGAGCATTAGGATTGTTATCGTAACTCGCCTCACATCCTTGGCATGTTCATGCATCTTTTTCTTTGCATTTGAGCATTAGGATTGTTATCGTAACTCGTATCCTTGGCATGTTCATGCATCTTTTTCTTTGCATTTGAGTATTAGGATTGTTATCGTAACTCTCCTCGCATCCTTGGCATGTTCATGCATCTTTTTTTTTGCATTTGAGCATTAGGATTGTTATCGTAACTCGCATCCTTGGCGTGTTCATGCATCCTTTACTTTGCACTTGAGCATTAGGATTGTTATCGTAACTCGCATCCCTGGCGTGTTCATGCATCCTTTACTTTGCACTTGAGCATTAGGATTGTTATCGATTTGGATTCCTTGCATGTTCATTCATTACTTTGATATGAGCATTGGTTTTATCGATTCGATTTGCATTCCTCACATGTTCATGCATTTCCTACATGTATATGAACATTGGTTTTATCGATTCGATTTGTGTTCCTCACATGTTCATGCATCAGTACTTGCTATGAACATTGGTTTTATTGTTTGATTCGCATTCCTCGCATGTTCGTTCATTACTTGCTATGAACATTGGTGTTGTCGCTCGATTCGCATTCCATGCACGTTCATCTAGCTCCGATTCATTACTGGATTATGGCCTAACATCGTGGTTCGTATTGTTGCATGAAAATATCATAAGCGAGTGCGGTTGAAAATAATTTTTTGCGGGTTGCAAGTCGGCGCTTAGCGGTCTAAAGCGCTAAGCGTAAATGTTCTAAATTTTGGGTTGCGGTCGGCTTAGCGTGGTCCTCTGGTATATTTTCTCTGATTTTCCCGATTCTGATGATGAACAGTAGTCATCCTAGTTATGCTTGGCTGCTGTTCACACTCTATTTCATGCAAGGACACACGACGCATACATATGCGGCTTGTTTCTTCGATATTCGCACACTTTTCCTTTATTTTCTTGTTGGGTCTAACTCCCTTCTTGCAGGTTTTGCTTGAGCTTGTACACCCACGTGTACTCCATTCCTATTTTGTTTTGTGTGCCTTACTCCGTTCTTGCAGGAATTGCCGCTTCGGATGCGTATCGACACGTACTCCGCTTGTTTCGATGCTTCGAGCGATTCTCACCGGTTTACTTTTATTGCATGGCTGCAGTACTTGAAGTTTTCCGGAGTATTTCTATAGCTTGCAGTGCTCTTCGGATTCTATATTCGTTCGGTAGTTTCTACATTGTTTATTGCATTCTCTTACAGCTTTCCTAGATATTATGAGAATTAGGGCTTTACATCTTTCTTTTGCCATGAGAAGTAGGAACAAAGATGCATGATGGGGCTTCTGTAGTTGGAGCATGTTCAGGAACCCCTCTGGTTTATTTAAAGACCCGTTTAGGGCAATTCTACTTGTGACTTGTGCATATTTGCTTGTTTGTCTGTTTTCCCCCAGGAGCTTGGTTAGGATTGGTTCTTTAGCCTAGACGTTAGGATTCACATCCTTTGCATGTCAACATAGGTAGAGATTCTCTTGCATCCTAAACCATAGGTCCAACCTTGCTTTGCTAGTTTCTTTTGCATGTTGCATGTAACAAAACTAAAAGCTTTCTTTCTTTTCCCTTTGAAAACAAAACACATAATAATGGTTTAAACTCCTTTCTCAAGGTAAAAATAACCAACCAACACCAACTCTTTTCGCCTTTGGGCGCTTCTTTTTTGTGTTTAAAACCTTTTTCACAAGTAAAAAAACACAAAACCCATCAAAACAAGTGAGCCGAACTACGGCGCTCTGACTTTCCCATTGCACGCGGGAATACGTAGGCATCTTGTCACGGGGCTCGATCGAGCAAACTTTGTAAATATTTCCTTTTTTTCCCCGTGGTTTCTTATTTTCTCTTTTCTTTTGCATGCATGATTAGAGAATTAAGCATTGATATAACACACCCTTTAGCTAGAAATAGAAAGTGGATACCGTAGAGTACTACAAGCGTGTGGGGTGCTAATCCCTTCCCCTCACGTAACTAACTCCCTTACCTAGATTCTCTCGATTTCATGGTTATAGGACCGCGATTTCTCCCCTCAGGTTTACTCGATGTTTTCCTTTCTCCCTCGTGAGACAAAAGATGTTCGATGGCAACTCTATTTGATACCTAGTTATCATTATCGGAGGTTCCGCCGGTGTTTTCAGTAACGAAAGTAGTCTCCTCCATGTCTTCAAGAGCCATTTTGATCTGATTGTAACCGGAGAAACCATCCATGAAGGAGAAAACCTTATGTTGAGCAGTGTTGTCGACTAGAACATCAATATGAGGAAGTGGAAAATCGTCTTTCGGACTCGCTTTGTTCAGATCTCTGTAATCCACACATATTCGTACTTTGCCATCCTTCTTAGGCACAGGCACCACGTTTGCAACCCATTGTGGATAAATACTAAGAAACCGGCATTGAGCATTTCATAACCTCGACTTTGATTTTCTCTAACATCTCGGGGCATCTGACAGAACCTACATTTCTTGGGAGAAAACCTTCTTTCGTCGATGGCGGTGTACCACAATATCAATGTCTAGACTGGCATGTCTTATGACCAAGCAAAGACCTTGATATAATCTTGTAACATCTGAACCAATCTCTCTTTGACCTTTGTTCTCAAGATCCACTCTATCTTGATCTCTTTTACATCTTCGTTAGTACCCAATTCCAACCTGCCCGACTCTTGGTGTGGTTGTATAACTCGTTCTTCTTCTTTGTGATCGACAAGTTCTCTTGGCACTTCACAATCTTCCTCACCTTCGTCTTGGCTTGGTAGATCGGATTATCGAAGTCATATTTAGCAATAGCATAATTTGTTAGAGATTACGAGTGATTGCGGTGTATCCGTGGGTTTGTGTAAGAACACATAGCTTTTGAAGGGGTGATAAAGTAAAAGAAAGAAACATTTAAATGCAAAAGTCCAATGATTTTATTGAATGAAAATATGCAAATGACAGATAATAACCCTCACAAACGAGCCATGATGCCCCGGGCAAGTCACTAGGCTTTAAAGTTTATTGTTCAACGCATAGAAAACAAAAAGCAAAACAGAAAACAAAAGCAATTACTCCTGTCTAAAGGAGATTGGTATGACGTCTTCAGTCTTCCAATTGTTGAGTCCGTTGTCGGGAGTTGGGAAGATCCACTTGCTGATGTCGTCATTGTCGTCGTCTTCTATAGCATAAACTCCATTTTTGCTGATGCGGAAAGGAAATTGGCCGGCACGTTCGTGGCCTATCATCTTCTGACCTTTGATGGTGAAGCCTAAAACACTCTTGTCAGATTTGAAAGGAAGATCGGGGAGCTGACCCCAAATAGTACTACCTTATTCTTATTTGCTGACTTAAGCATCCTTGATGAGGCCATCCTAGGCGGAACTTGTGTAACCGGGGAGTGGCGGAGAGTCAACAAGCACGACTCTTGGGCTGTTTCGAAATCTTGATAGGGAGTCTCGAAGAATTCACACTCCATCTCGAGATACCGGAATGACTGGATATTGACCATGTATTCCTCTTCACCACATCTTGTAACAACCTTCCCTTTCTTGGGTACTTGACCACGATGCAAGGTAGAGGTACGGCTGCCCCATGTATCCAGGCGTCAGCGAGCAAGAGTAAGCTAGGCGAATGTCCATGACAAAGAAAGTGGAGTCAAAAGTGCGGGAACCGACTTTAGAGCGAGAATAGCTCTCCAATACTATTCATTTGAAACCATCAAAAGCTCTCACAATTATGTCACTAGGCTTCAAGACCAATCCTTCAACATCAAGTTGGTCAAAAGCATTCTTGGTGGGATATTCGAGGCAGGCGGTATCCACAAAACAAGAGACAATGTAACGCTCTTGCATTCCACGAGAGATGTGCAAGGCTTTGTTGTGTTCTTTCGTGAGTCAAATCGACATCAAAGCCTAGGCCAATGCTAGCATCCGGGCTAGCAATACAAACTTCAAATTGATCGGTGGTAGTGTCTTGCGATCGTGAGCATTCTTGAGAAACTTCACCAAGGCTTTAGCATGAGTCTCGAGCACAAGCGCGAGCAAGCATCAGATTTTGAATGATCTGTCCCAGCTGTTTCCACAACATTGTAGTCGCTCTTCTTGATAATCTTGAAATTTCCTCCATTTCTCGTTTGGAGGCATCTTGACAACTTCCTTTGGTATACATAGGAGCGGGATGAGTTCTTGGTTCTTTCCCTCTAGCTTGAGGCGGTTCGATATGGAATCTTGGAGTCGTAGTGTCTTTTGGTGGAGAGATCTCTGGAGAAAACACTCTTCCGGTTCTGGTCACCTTACTTGATCTGGTGATGTTGTCAATGTCAGGAATGGTAGCTTCAACTGTAAGATCCCCAATGGTCATAGGGTCTTGCTTGACGCCATGATAGTAAACCTCAGCTCCATAGTTCCAAGGTATAGCTTTGTCAGAGGAGTATGGGCCAGTGCAGGAGAAGTAATGATGAGAGGTGCCACTCTAGGCACAGGATCAGCGGAGGAAATCCTTATTGTGTTAACATCAGCATAGTCTTCTGGGAAATTGTCTCCCCATCCGGTGGCCTTAACATCTTCAATAGGAATTTTGTAGCTTTCGGGAACAGTATACTTCACCATATAATCGAACTTTCCACATGGCTGCCCCAAGGTATCCCAGACTTCTGGTATGGCCTCGTTCACTTCTTTGATCTTCAGATTCTGAGACATGTCTTCACACAGCTTCTCCACAGGTGATGGTTTCAGAAATAGCACTTCGCGGTTATCCATCATGCACTGAATACGTCTTCTCAACCAAGCACATCCGTCAGGCGCTAGAGGGCACCAACGACAATTCTTCGGGCATCCTGGATTGACACTGGCTTGCAGCAAATTCTTCTTAACCGTCATCAGAGGAATAGTCAAGTCATCTATGTTAAAAACATAAAAGTTCTTATCAATAGCATTGGAACTCTTGCCATGGTTAGGCATAGGTGCGTTAATCACATTCGTCTCAACGGAGGATCAAACTCAATTTCCTTAGCTTGATCATGTCTTGAATCTTGTTCTTGAGCCCAACAATCGTCGATGCTATGTCACAGGCTGTTGGAGTGATAAGCACATAGCATTAGGATTGTATCTCGGAGAGGAAGTGCTTGATGTTACGAGGAGGATCCCCAAGTGTCGGCTTTGCTTTCAACATGTGTTGCAATGCTTGCGACAATGGCATGTTGATCTTCATAAAAGTCTTCGTGGCGCGTTAAGTTACACATTGTCTCGAGGTTGTCTTGATGTAGGGTTGGAGATCACAACGCCCACAGTTAGTAGGTCGGTCTTGGCTCGGCTTTTCGACCATACACGGCATTGGCTTCTTTCTTACCACCAAAAGATCTCCTCATTTGAGGATGACTACTGAATCTTTCCGCTCTTGATTCCGGCTTCAATCGTTCACTGTCAATATCATTTCGGTGAATCCGGATGAAGAATTTCAATCGATGATTGAAGAATGGGCCTATCGGTTCCCATAAACATATCAACCAACTCCTATTGGACAAGGGTGGTTGAACTCTGCTAGATCTCTCCATTTGAGCATATTCTTTTAACTTCTCATCACGATAGACATGCTTTGTAGTTGCATGCGAGTGGGTTCCATTCAACATTATCTTGGTATTGCTTGTAGAAAGCTTCGCTAAGTCATTCCAAGTATGAATGTAGGTATTCTCTGATAATACCACTTCAAGAGCTCGGACAAACTTTCTTGAAAGAAATGGATCCTGACTTCCATCATCAGTGTGAGGATGGATCTTCTGAACATAGGACTTCAAATGCAGCTTCGGACAAGAAATGCCATCATACTTGGCAAAAATAGGAACCTTGAACTTGCGAGGAATCACCACACCAGGAACAAGACTCAGATCATCAAAATTCAGCCCGGACATTTTCAGATTTTCCACAGCATTCAGACGGTCTTCAAGTTGTTTGTATTTGTCATCCTCAAAAGAATACTGCTCGCTTTCATAGCCTTCTGCTTTGTTCTCAGGCTCACGCTGGTCTTCTTCGTTGCCCTTGACATTTCCCTCAGTTTCGATACTCTTATCTGAGAACTCTATTCGGATGACCACTTTAGGACCCCCTTTGTGACGTCTACCCATGTTGAGAACACCAATGACTCTCTTCTTTCTGTTCATGAGCTTCTTCAGATCTTCACGGCCTTGGACCAGTGGTAACCACTTCACAGGCGGCGTTACGAGGGAGATCTTTGGATCTGTTCAAGAGCCATTTCTCTGCTAAAATAAATAGCGAGAAAATGAGAAAATTGATCTTCAATGTACCTGTTATGCAATGTTATGTTATGATATGCGATGTTATGTAATGCAATGCAATGTTTTCAAGGACCTTAGGAATTTAAATTTGTTAAACAAGCACGAACAAACTTTATTAGTTTCTTTTTATTCTCTTTCTTTTAAGTACAAAAGATAGTTCAAAACAAAATCCTAAAGCTCTAGGTCTCCCATCCTCTTGGTGTTGAAGTAGGCGTTGATGTTCCGCTCCTCTGGTAGCTTGGTCAACTCTAGTACCTTCTTCTCGCTTGCATAGTGTAATCACGGTGAACTAACTTTGATAATTTGTTTTGCTTTTTCGCATAAATGTTGTGGATAGCAAAGTCGCATACGGACTTTTCTTTTATCCAATTAAGGGAAGGTGAAAAGAGCAGGAAAAGACCTTCGTTAGATTACGAGTAAGGGAGAAGGTTATGAAAAGGAAGGTATTAGTACCCTTTTCATCCGTAGTTATCTGAGGCTCTTAGTTGCTTCTAGCTCATCTTTAAAAGTGCTACGTCGTTTGACAAAATGTTTTGAAAAGGCATTTTGCTTTGACTTTGTAATGATTCATGTAGGAATGTATACAAAGTGTTCGGAAATGTTTCATTTTGAAAAGTGTTTGAATTTTGACAAAAGTGTGAGGTGTGAAAAGTATTTTGTTTGAGCAAGCAACTAAAAGTCTTATTACCTACCGAATGAGTCGTTTTCGTGTTATTTTACTTTCCTTTAGAATAGTGCTATACATACCATTAGTTGGTAGGTAACCTATTTGTTGGATGTGAAGGGACATTGAAGGGACATCGGATGGCCATAGAAGGCAACTTGCAGGAAGTATCCTAGCACATTCGAAGGGCGATCATCACTTTTAGTGAACAATCGAGGGCGAGATCATGTATTCGTAAGCGATATCGTGGGTCTATGATCTTTGTATCGAAGGGACTATGATGATATGTTTCGTAGCAGCGGTGCTAGGATACCTCTACATTCGAGGACTTGACCATTTAATCGAAGGCAGCGAGAGAATTACCTAAGGGGTGCGTGTGAAAAGAGTGTGTTAAATTCGATATATTATCTTGGAATTAGAGGTGATCTATGCTCATTTTATCTTGTCATACGCCTAGTTACTAGCGGTTTATATGGGTGCGGAAAATAAATTCGGAAAGTAAAGTGCGGAAAAATAAAGTCCTACTATTACATGGCTTTGGCGATTACATAATAAGTGCGGAAAGTAAAAGTCCTAATTAAACTATTACATCCATGAGCAGACTACATAATATTGAAAAGAAAAGCAAAAAATAGTCAAAGCGTTACAACACATGACGAGATACATAATCGGAAAATATGAGAAACTCGCATAAGATAAAAAATGTTAGTAAAAATAAGATTTTTGAATGAGGAAAAAGATTTTAGGTTAGTCATGCGGATTAGATGATATAGAAATTTTTTGGTAATTTTACGGATCGATTTTGATAATAAAAGCAATTAAAAGTCAATTTAATGGTTAATTAACAATTAATTAAAATATACATGAAAAATATTAATTTTAATGTCAAAATTAAATAAACATTTTTGATTAAAATGCAAAAGGAAAATATTTTTGGTGATTTTTAAATGCATGAGAAAAATATTTAAAGATAAATTAAATTGAATGGAAAATATTAAGAGAAAAAAAAAAGAAAAGTGTTAGTTATGAAAGTGGTAAAAAAGAAATTGCCAAGGCCAAGGATCGAACTCGTGCCCTCTGGATAAATCACCCACATGTTGCCAAGCCAAAGGTGTCTTGGTGTTTGTGTCTGCAAACAATGGGTTATAAGCAAAGCAACGTGTCATATTTTGAAATTCAAAGCATAGTCAAGCGTAGGCCCGGGTTATACGGATGAGCAATTAGAGAAGCCATTATGCCACGCCACGCATGGTCAGCCCGTCGGCGACGGAGCCTAACTCGATCGTCTTCTCGGCGACTCCGATCTTCAAACACCAAAATAAGCCAAATAAAGAATAAAGAGGACCTACCCCCTAAATGGAGGCTGCGAACACGATGGTGGTGTCCGTTTGTCTTGAATCGGCACAGAAAACTCGTTTGAAGCAAATAGTTCGAAAAACCCTAAACATGGCGGTTTGTGTTCTAGGCGTTAAACCTTATGAGCGATGACCCGATCCTTCCTATGGCATCTCATGAACATGTTAGAATAGTTAGTTTCGATTAAAACATGCTAACTAATAAAATACTAATTGAAAAGTATGCATATGTATGTTCATATATGCCGATTCATGCGTGTTTGGCCATGGATAGTGATGTGTACTTACTCAATCTTACCTCAAGAACACAATGGAATGATTGAAAGTGGCTGGAAGAAAAAATTCGAACTTGCGAACTTTGTGAAAAATTTGAGAAATTTAGGGTTGCTTCAAGAGGCTAGGGTTTTGTTCTTGGTCTTTGTGAATGCAATAGGTATTTATAGAGCAAGAGGCTGGAGCAAAAAGAATGAAAAAAGATATGTTCTTGAATGCAAAATATTTTCTCTTTCAATTTTCATCAAATCTTTCCAAAATTTGATTTTATCTTCCTTGCATGAGCTATACAATTTGGCATGTCTTGTGGGCTTCCGTGGTCCTCAAGTTTGATAGAAATCAACCCAACTTAAATTATACCTTGTTTTCATATTTTATTTTATTTAAATTTGAATTAAATGCTTTTAAATTCAAAAATAAATCAAAAAATAAGAAAAGGGTCGTGGCAAGGCATCAACAGGTCTTGAATAATATTATGATCAAGTTTGGATCATAAAATTATAGGCCCATTTGGAAAAAATTGGGTTTTGTCAAATATTTTCCTTTGTGCAATTCTTCAAAAATGCCCAACTTGTGCAAGGTGTATCTTGCTCAATTTTTAACATTTTAAATTTTCTTGAAATTTTTAGAAAGCTCTAGATATCCTCTAAACAACCTATTTTGTTTCATCTCAATTGGAGTTTCCATGCTCAATAACACGTCTTTACAAAAAGTTGACTTTTGTTGACTTTGAAAAGGACTTGTAATGTTTTGATCCATATCTTCAAAATGAAGCATTTTAACTTTTCTTGTGAGACATGAAGTTGAGAATTGAATTTCATTCAAAATGAGAGTTTATGGAAAAATTACGATAAAGTATGAGAAAGTTATGCTCGATCAAAGTTCGATTGACTTTTCCTAGAAACCCTAATTTGGAAAGTTTGACTTTTGATCAAATCTTGAGTTTTCTTGATGAATCATGATCAACCCTTGATCAAATGATGAATGTTACTTCAAAATATGGATGTTGACCAAAAATCATGAAGTTTGGTATGTTGACCACAGTTGACTTTTTAACTTGATCTGATTGATTTTCAACCATCGAGCAATTGTATGAGGAAACTTGACTTGTAAGGCTTAAAACTTGACATGGAGATTCTTTGAAGCATATAGGGAGGCATGATGACCAATGGAGATGTTGGAAGTCCATCTTGACACGAGAATAACCAAACCTAGTTTGGGTTGATTACTAGGAGAGGGCTTGTCAGGTGACCCTTGTGAAATCCTTGAGTATGGATGTATGAAATGTATTGAAAGTAGGAGGGAAAATTTTGGGGTATGACACATAGAGCTTGAATGTATCCCTTTCTTCTTTTAGTTGAATCGAGGATCTCTTCAGTCTTGAAATCGGTAGGCATGTCGGGATGGAGAAACGATATAGGTCGTCACCTATAGCAGGTTCCATAATTCACGGTAACACGGGTGTAAATGGCATCATGAGGTTTTGAGCTCGAGCTACACCCATTTGTGGTAAGGTTCCCAAGGAATGGATTTTGGTGTCCCAAAGTCTTGGTATCGATCTTCTTTACCATGCCCAAGTGTATGAACCTTCGTCGACAATTACGGAGATCGTGATTGTAGTCGGACACAACATCTTGGAGAAGCATATCGTGAGGACCATCTCTTGAGCATAACCAAGCGTAGAGTTAGAGAGGGTTGTAAGTAATACCTCCCCTATGCCAAGGAGTGGTACATTAGGAATTCTCCACAGCGCTCAATGAATATGAAGTCCTTTTGAGAGAAAAGACACCAGCGGATATTTGAATGAGAGAGTGACATTAGTCTTTGAGACAACTTCAATCTTTGTTCGTTCTTGAACTGATTGAGGAAGGTGCGAAATAAACCACACAGAAAGTAACGGTATGCAACACATGAGAGTTCCTTGTCTTTTGATAGTGCAGTGTGGAGAGAATGTAGGATGTCTCAAGTAAAGTAGGCACGAGGATTACGGGTAAGGAATATCTTGATGGCGTTCACGTCTATGAATTGATCCGAGTTAGGAAATAGAACAAACCATAAATTCGCAGGGCAGATGTCTTGAATGCTTGGAAACTCATAGCTTTAAAAATTCGGGCTTTCTTTATTAGGAGCTTAGCAAGTAAACCATTAACTCCGCTTCTTGTTTCCCAATTGGTTTCAATGTCACGGCGTTTTAGATGTAAGCGATGCAATGTCTTTGTACCTAGGAACCTTTTCTAAACCGTTGAATGGCATTTGATCAAGAATAGGTATCCCAAGTAGTTTAGAGAACTCTTCAAGGTAGGAACTAGCGATAATGCAGGAATGTAAAGCAATGGTGTTTCGGATCAAAGCTGGAATAAGGCGTGCATCATATCTTCTTCAAAACCGTAGATAACCAAGTCAGCGAGATAACCATGTCTTTTGATAAGCGAGCATGATGAATTTACGAAACCAAATCTTTGAGTGAGAAGGTATACCCATGAAGTTGATTCGGATAGTCTTTCTGAAGCCATAATCCTACAAAATAGAGCAAAGATAAATCCTAGGTCCTTGAAATAGTTAGAAATGATATGCAATGCGATGATGTCATGATGTCATGTTTAGCAAGCACACACAATTCATACACTAGCCCTAGGTTTAAGGCTTGCATGAGGTATAGGTGTCTACCCTACCAAAGTTTGAGTTGGTTCATCACGTCCTATAATAATGTAAGGTTCTAGGAATCTCATATCATTGATCTTTCGTAGGCGTTTATTTCAATCGACTACCAAGTGGTCGACAAAATATCCCAAAAGTCGATCTTAATAGCGTAGCATCGGTCGAAACCTTAGTCTGCACAGCCGGACACCTCACTACCTTCTAATGGCCAAGATGGGTCAATTAGGGTTCTAAAAGTTGAGTTAGTCTTGATGACACCACGAGCAAAATACTATCCTCAACTTGGAAATGAAGAGTATCGGGACATCCAAAGTGTCACACTAACGTAGCCATCATGTTGACCGTTTCGGTATCGCTAACCATGACGATCTATTACTACTTACCTAAAACACGGATCGGTGTAGGATCCCCACAATATAATACCCAAGCAACCCTTAAAGATAAAGCATACAAGTCAAGCGAAAGCGATAAATTTGTTTAGGGTGTCTCCCGTAGTCATGATTACATGTCTGGTGGGCGACTTTGAGATTTTTTGCTTTTATCGCAAATGTTGCGGATAGCAAGTCGCCACCGACTTTTCTTTTATCAATTAAGGGAAGGTGAAAAAAGAGAAAAAGACCTTCGTTAGATTCTGAGTAAGGGAGAAATTTATGAAAAGGGAACGTATTAGCACCCATTTTCATCCGTAGTTATCTACGGGCTCTTAGTTGCTTCTAGCTCATCTTAAAAAATTGCTTTCTATGTGTTTGACAAAAATGTTTAGAAAAGGCATTTCGCTTTGACTTTGTAATGATTCATGTAGGAATGTATACAAAGTGTTCGAAAATGTTTCGTTTTGAAAAGAGTTTGAACTATGACAAAAGTGTGTGGTGTGAAAAGTATTTTGATAGAGTAAGCAACTAAAAGTCTTATTACCTACTCAGAATGGTCGTTTTCGTGTTGTTTTACGTTCCTTTAGAATAGTGCTATCCATACCATTAGTTGGTAGGTAACCCTATTCGTTGGATGTAGAACGGACATTCGAAGGGACATCGGATGGTCATAGAAGGCAACTTGGAGTATCCTAGCACATTCGAATGGACGATCATCACTTTCGTAGGCAACAATCGAGGGGCGAGATCATGTATTCGTAAGCGACATCGTGGGTCTATGATCTTTGTATCGAAGGACTATGATGATATGTTTCGTGAGCAGCGGTACTAGGATACCTCTACGTTCGAGGGACTTGACCATTTAATCGAAGGCAACGAGATACCTAAGGGTGCATGTGTGAAGAGAGTGTGTTAAATTCGGATATATTATCTTGCAAATTATAGGTGATCTCGTTCGTTTTATCTTGCCATACCGCCTAATTACTAGCGAGTTGGGTGCGAAAGTGCGGAAAGTAAAGTGCAGAAAAGTAAATGTCCTGCGCTATTACATGGCTTTGGGGTAGTTACATAATAGGAGTGCGGAAAGTAAAAGTCCTAATTAAACTATTACATCCCATGAGAAGTTACATAATATTGGAAAAGAATACGAGAAAATAAATCCTAACTATTACAACTTTGTAAGTAGATACATAATAATCGGAAAATATAGGAAATTCGCATAAGAGAAAAAAAATGTTAGTAAAAGAAAGTTTTGAATGAAGAAAAATATTTTTGGGTTGGCAATATAATTAGATGATAGGATAATTTTTTGGGAATTTTTGGATCGTTTTTTGATAAGGATAAGCAATTAAAAGTCAATTTAATGGTTAATTAACAATTAATTAAAATATGCATGCAAAAATATTAATATTTATGTCAAAAAATTAAATAAGTATTTTTCTGACTTAAATGCAAAAGGAAAATATTTTTGGTGATTTTTAAATGCATGAGAAAATTATTTGAAGATAAATTAAATTGAATAGAAAAAATAAGAAAAATAGAAAAAGAAGTTAGTTTTGGAAAAGTGCAAAAAGAAAGTGAGGAAGCCAGGATCGAACCCAGGACCTCCTGGATAAACCAACAAACACGTTACCATCTGAGCTAGGCTGCCTTGGTGTTATTGGATTGCAAGCATTGGATTATAAGCGCTGCAACGTGTCATATTTGAATTTTCAAAGCAAGTAAAGCGTGGGACCCGGTTGTAACGAGAGGCCGAGCGTCATTCGCCACGACCGCAGACCGGCAGCGGCCAGCTAGGGCTCCGTTCGTCTTCTCCGGCAAGCACGACAGCCAATCCTCCAAAATAGACAAAATCAAAGCAAAGAAGAACCTATCCCCTAATTCGACCCTGCGAGTTCAATGGTGCCATCGTTTTGGCCTGAAAACGCCTGTATAATGAGTTTCGAAGAAGATAACACGATCTTACCTAACAATGGCAGATCCTTATTCCTGCGTTAGAGCTTGCATGCAAAGTATCAAACCTGTTCTAATGACATATATAAACACATGTGGATGCATCAAATTAGTTAACAACGCATAAATTCAAATTGAAAACAAGAACTTTACCAATGTGTTTTCATGTTACATGATGCCTTGGCTTCGTAAATGGGATCGACCCACAGGATGCTCGAGAACACAATAGAATGCTTGGCTTTGGTTGAAACTTCTGGAAAATAAACGATTTTGCAACTTTGAGAGAAATTTTGAGAAATTAGGGTTGCTTCAAGAGGCTAGGGTTTCGTCCTTTTGTCTTGTGAATGCATTAGGTATTTATAGAGCAAGAGATTGGAGCAAAAAGAATGAAAAAAGATATGGCTTTGAATGCAAAAATATTTCCCTTTCAATTTTCATCAAATCTTTCCAAAATTTGATTTTCTCTTCCTTGTATGAGCTTGCACAAAATTGGCATGTCTTGTGGGCTTCCTTGGTCCTCAAGGTTGATAGAAATCCAACCCAACTTGTTTTACACCTTGTTTTCATATTTTATTTAATTTAAAATTGAATTAAATGCTTTTAAATTCAAAAATAAATCAAGAAAATAGGAAAAGGTTATGGAAAGGCATCAAGAGGTCATAAATAATATTATGATCAACTTTAGATCATAAAATTATAAGCCCATTTGGAAAAAAAATTGGATTTGGTCAAGTATTTCTCTTTGTGCACTTCTTCAAAAATGCCCAACTTGTGCAAGGTGTATCTTGCTCAATTTTTAACATTTTTGGGTGTTCTTGGACTTTTTGGAAAGCTCTATATGTCCTCTAAACAACCTCTTTTGTTTCATCTCAATTAAAGTTACCATGCTCAATAACACTTCTTTACAAAAAGTTGACTTTTTGTTGACTTTGAAAAGGACCTATAATGTTTTGATCCATATCTTCAAAATGAAGCATTTTCTAACCAAACTTGTGAGAAATGAAGTTGTAGAGAATTGAATTCTCTTCAAAATGAGAGGTGGTGGAAAAATTTCTGATAAAGTATGAGAAAGTTATGCTCAGTCAAAGTTCTGTTGACTTTTCCTTCAAAAACCCTAATTTGGAAAGTTTGACTTTTGATCAAATCTTGAGTTTTCTTGATGAATCATGATCAACCCTTGATCAAATGATGAATATCACTTTAAAATATGGATGTTGACCAAAAATCATGAAGTTTGACTGTATGTTGACCACGGTTGACTTTTGTCAATCTTGATTTTCAACCATCGAGCAATTATGCGAGGAAACTTGTCTTGTAAGGCTTGAAACTTGACATGGAGACTCTTTGAAGCATATGATGAGGCATGATGACCATTGGAGATGTTGGAACCACCTTGATCGAGAAATGCCAAACCCTAGTTTGGGTTGATTATAGAGAGGGTTTGTCAGTCGATCCTTGTGAAATCATAAGTATGGATGTATGAAATGTCTTGATAAATAGGAGGAAAATTTTGGGGTATGACATAGCCAAGCTGATGAGGAAGAATTCTTGAGAGGTTCTCAAATGGAAGAAGGATTATGAAACCAATACAATCAGGAAGCTCATGACTCCACCTCCACACCTTATGGTCAACCTCCGTATATAGCAGTTGTTCAGTATCATCACCCGATGCTTATCGGTCCACGACACCAACAACCATGGGGAACTCCTCATTCAAAGAAACAAGGTCAAGGCCATGGATATCAAAGTCAACGTCAGAATCCACGCATACCTCGAAGTAATCTGGAAAGAAGGAATGCTGCTCTTGATCCAATTCCAGTGACCTACAGTCAACTTCTGCCATATTTGGTTCAAAATTCATTGGTGGTTCCCAAATTTCTTAACCCACCAAAGTCATTCCCTCCTAGGTATGATTTCAATGCGATGTGGATATCATCTTTGGAGCGATAGGACACTCGAGGAGGCCGCAACCTACAAGCCAAAGTTCAGCGGTTGATTGACCAGAAGTACTTGACTCTTCAAGGAGGAAATCTGTTTGTGAATGGCAACCATGTACTCAAGTGAGTGCCAAGACTACTGAATATCATCTGATCAACAAGTCAAGATGGAGCTCAAGTCTCCTCCACAGTGATAGTCTTTTATTTCTTTACTGCATTTTCATGTGTATCTTGTTTAATTGTTTAAACTTTGTTTGCATGTAGAAACTTGTTTGCTTTTATCTTAATGCAATGAGTATGTTTCTCTTGAAGCAATCCATTTGTTATCACTCTTTATTTGATTTGAGAGCATTTTGATACCAACGTTACCAACTCTTTCGCCTAGGCAAAGATTGGAGGAAGGATGACGATAATTAAAAAATGTCAGGTCGTTAATCATATGATTTCGAGTAAAAACCTTGCTAATGATGTACAGGCCTTGTTTCAAATCCCCAAACACCGAAGTTATAAGGGAGATAGACCCTCGTTAACCCCTTCGAGCCTTGAAGTAGGAGTTTCCTTTCTTCTCGAAAAAAACCATCATTTTTACCCTGTGGGCAGGTAGTGTTCAATTAATTTGATCGGGCGTTTAGAAATCATCAAGAGAGCGCGTCAAAGGATACAACAATGGCTATCCTTCAAAAGGTTGAGAAAGGTCAGAACCGCAATAGTCGACCTTCGTCTATCAATAATGTGCATCAAAAGAGGATAATACTATAATGGTTATCTCTCGCACATCATAAGGTCAATAGATGACGATACAACAACGGTTATCCCTCATCAACCCAAAGACTCAGACAGTCACTATCACTTTCAACAAGTTGAAGACAGTGTAAACATCCACGACTTGTTAAAAAAATGAAATGAATAGAAAAAAAAAGACAAAAAAATCCCGCTAAGTCAAAACTTAGTAATAAGTCGCTTAGGCAAAAGTCAGGGAAAGAAAAATCCCGGAAGGCAGTAAAAAAGGATTACAAAAATTCTCAACAAAAAACAAGTCGTGTGGTTTAGACACCAAAGACAAAATGTGAGTGACTGTCGTGTCCAAGAAACCTCATATTGTTTCCTCAACCATCATAATGCCTCTCGAGAGATGAGTGCTCGTATCAGGATAGTTGAACTTAGGACTGAAGGACATCATGGAGAATGGGTGGGCACCAAATATTTTGAGCCTAAAAATCTTTTTTGTAAAAAACCGTGAACCAGACCACATTACAACCCTCAAAAGTCCTAATTGAAGCATGGGTTAATTCAAAAGTATACAACGAAGAGATCGCGTTTACCTGACTCCTATAATGTGTGTTAAGTATTCGTGTTGGTATCATATGCTTGTCTTATCTTTCATAAAGAAAAAATTTTCAACGTGGAACTCAAAAAGTGTTTTGCTCACAAAAAAAGTCGTAGTGTTTTTCATACAAAACTTCAAGACACATAAATGTTGCAATAAACATTCTTCTACATGTAAAACAATTATTTAACATTAAAGAAGTTCACATAATGAACATCAGTGAAAAGTTTAACTTTTTCCAAAGAAGAGAAACTTGATTACTCCATTGAGTTAAAAGTTAATTGTATCAAGAAGCATGGCGTCTAAGGACTTCTTTGAGCATATCACAAGTTGTTTTCTCAAGATTCTATTAACTTGGGGGCAATTAAGTCGAAATTCGGTTCCTCAAACTTACCAACACAGGCGGGTCCTTAAAACAATCGTGGATGGTTTGGTCCTTCTCAAAGAGCGGATAACCTGGGATAGCCGTCGTTTCATGATTCGGTCAACCTGAAGCAATTACTTCGAGACATAGGAGTCTCTCTAAAGCTCATCCTAGGGCAAGTCTTCCCTATGTTTGCATAGCCAATTATCCAAATGCAGTCAATCTGAAGAAGTCACCATGACACATTGAAGTACCTCAAAGAACATCTTGGTTCATGTTATTTCTATATGCAGTGAACCGTCCTTCAAGATTCAGTCGATCTAGAGCGGTCACGTCGAGATACGGTAATATCTCTCAAAGGATCTATCAATCAGGGGCATCTTGCATTGGAATTTAAGATTCTAGGGCAAGATCTCAAATATCGGATCACTGTAAGCTGTTTCGGCATCCTCTCAAGGCAAATATCATCAGAGCCTCAGCGGTGGGGCAACGATTGTTATATACAAACAATCCCTTCGTATTTTCAAGCTACTCAAGGAAATTTTACATCAGCGTCAGCAATTTTTGTTTAATTTGAGTGGCGAGGAATCATCTTGAAAACTTCCTTTGATGAAAAATTGTTTCAAGAATCTTTCTTGGTCTTAACTTGTCAAATAGTCAAAACATCTTCATGCATTACCAATCATACAGTCAAAACGTATTGCATACACTAACATAAATCATGCATTAAATCATGCATCTTATATTGTGCAATAAAAATTCGACCTTTTTGGGTATCATTAAAATCCAGTTCTCGTCTGGTAGTCAGTTCTCGTCTGACTGTTATCATTTAAATCCAGTTCTCTTCTGGTAGTCAGTTCTCATCTAACTGTTATCATTTAATCCAGTTCTCGTCTGGTAGTCAGTTCTCGTCTGACTGTTATCATTAAAATCCAGTTCTCGTCTGGTAGTCAGTTCTCGTCTGACTGTTAATTAAAATCCAGTTCACGTCTGGTAGTCAGTTTTCGTCTGACTGTTATCATTTAAATCCACTTCACATCTGGTAGTCAGTTCTCGTCTTACTGTTATCATTTAAATCTAGTTTACGTCTGGTATTCAGTTCTCGTCTGACTGTTATCATTAAACTTTAGTTTCCGTATGGTGGTAAAAATTATTTCACCAGTCTTCGTCTGGTTGTTAAATTTTCTTTCGCCAATTTTCGTCTGGTGGTTTATCTTAAAAGTTAGCTCTCGTCTGATGATTCACCCTTCAAGGCCGAATTTTTTTTGGTACATATCAGATAGTCCATGCATGTATGCATTCATAAATCATCACATAAGTCATCGTCATGCATTAGTCATGTCGCTTTACTCAGACATATCATGTACAATATATTCATGCATAAACCCCAATCAGGACTCGGGATCTTTTCAAAATGAAGTTAAGTGCAAGCAGAAGATTATTTATCAAATGGCAACTTAGTTCTTCTCCCCAACGCAAGTTGAACGCTTAGTCGAAAGATAAATTAGCAATGGCATCAACTCTCAGGATAATTTCTTCTCCAGAGGAGTGATTGACCATCGATGAACTCTTGTGTCAACAGAATTTTCCACTTGGATCTTCCCAGTGTTGTTCCCCACAGAGTTATCTTTAGAATTTTTCTCCATCGAAGCTTCATCTGCTCCCCAAGGGAGCCTTCTCCAGCAGGAATTACCATTTCAGTATCCTCAGTGTTGTTATTCTCAACCAAGATCTGTTCAGATTCTCGCATATAACAACTTCCTGAATAACTCTTAGTGGCGGCAGTCCATTATAAATCTGATTTTCTGAGCTGTTCTCAGCTAATCCCCTATGAATCTCTGGTGTATTTATTTCCCCAGTGCATTCCTCGCTTATTCAACAGAAGTATGCGTCTACCAGGTGAGATGTTTTAAAGGATCTCGGAAGATCTGTTGCAACATCAAATTGTTTAAACATGTCAGTACATGTTACCTCTATGTGTTGGAAGATTTATCCACGGTGGAAGTGTTTATCCCTCTCATATGGTGTTGAACTTGATTCATATCTTCCCAATGAAGTTATCTCTTGCTTATTGTAAATTCTTTATTAGCTCAAGACTACGAGACAAAATGATGATTTCTTAATGTCAAAATGGTTCAACATATGTATATGCTTATTCGTCCTTACATCATCAAGGTGTTAGCTTGTCATTTGGGGCATTCATGTCGGGTCGCTAAACATAAATTATTTTTCCCCACAAAGTCCACCAATTTATCTTTGCGTCCAATTTGGGGCATTACATTAATGCATTTCAGAAATTGCTATTTTTCCTTCTACAAGGATTACCGTGGATCCACTCAAGTGATAGATCGAAATTCAGAAACTGGTGCATTATCTGCATGATGCATTTGAATTTTCCTCTTCCAACAGTATCAGGAAATCATATACTATTTGCATTAAAACATTAAAAAAATCATGCATTGGCTTCGGCTAGTTTCTTTTTGCAGGATTTTTTCCCCAGCGGAAACTACAAATATCCTTATAACGATCAAAGTTGAAGGATTAGCTCTCAGACGACATAATTGTCCTCTTTTCTCCAGCACAAGTGGTATACTTGTATAATTCTCAACAAATGATAGTTTCTCCAATCGATATCTCTTCCCCAGTGAAACATTTGTCTTTCAGTGGACTCTAATGTCAGCAATATTATCAACCGGGAATCCCCAGTGAATTTTCCACACGGTTTTCTTACGGAGTTTCCCCATCGAAGCTTAATGTACTCCCAAGTGAGTCTCCTTCAGAAAGGATTACTACAACATTATTCAAGGTATTTTCCAAGGTTCTTTCAGACGAGAATCTTCTCAGCAAATTCTAATGGCAGTGACTTCTGCAATTTTGTTCTCTGAGCTGTTCTCAGAAAACTACATCGAACTTCTGGTGTGTTTATTTCCCCAGTAAGTCATCAACTACTCAACAGATAAATATCCACCGGGCAGGATGTTTATTCAATCTCAGGATATTTTCTCCAACTCAGAAGTTGATCCACATATCCACTTGCTACAACGCATGGTATATACAATGCCAGCAAATCGAAGCTCATTACCATAGAAGTTTTTCAGTCACAGGTGATGAATCTGATTCTTCTACCACCGGTAAAGCTATCTGCATACAAAGAGAAGATCTTGTCGACTCCCTAATTTATCTTCTTTCTTTTCGCTTGAGAAGTTCGGTTTTCTTCTCATAGCATTTTCGTTAAGACATCCTGCGATGGCTTAGCTTATCTTCTTTCTTTTCGCTTGAGAAGTTCGGTTTTATTCTCATAGCATTCTCTTTAAGACATCATGCGATGGCTTAGCCTATCTTTTTTCTTTTTTCTTGAGAAGTTCGGTTTTCTTCTTATAGCATTTTCGTTAAGACATCCTGCGATGGCTTAGCTTATCTTCTTTCTTTTCGCTTGAGAAGTTTGGTTTCCTTCTCATAGCATTTTCGTTAAGACATCCTGCGATGGCTTAGCCTATTGTTTTTCTTTTCGCTTGAGAAGTTCGGTTTTCTTCTCATAGCATTTTCATTAAAACTTACTATTATTACTCATTTCGGTTACTCGGTTATCCCCGGTGTTGTTGAGATCTTCTGATATTTCTCATTTGGTACTGTTGTTGCTAAAGCGTTCTGATGTTGCTTAACAAGTTTTCTCCTCAGGCGTCTCTTCCTTGGCTCTGTAGTCAAGATATCTTATCCGCTTTCTTTTGTGACATTGGTTTCCCGCGTAGGGAAAATTTTTGGGGTTCTTTGGTATTCAATCCTCTTCCATCTTGAACGTTCAAAAGCTGTCAATCTTTCTCAGTTACCAGGTTTAAGATGATTGAATAAGGAACAATCGCACCCAAAATTTACCCTCCTTATCATAAATTTTTTGGATTTCCTTGCAAAGGCATGAGTTCAAATCACGGTTTCTTGTTGATTCTTGGCTCTAAGTTAGACCGCCTTTTGGTTTAGTGTATGATTGAAGTTCCATGTTTGAGATAAGGTAGTACAATGGTTGGAATTACAATCATGACTTTCTTGTTTGATTCATCGATGTTTTGAGTCGGTTGGAGATTGAAGTTTGAATTAGAGAATGATTAAAATCGAGGTTTGTGGTGATTGTTTGATACATTAAGTTTTTGATTCGTCTAAAAGCTTATATGTTATGATGACACAATTTAATACAAGTAAAGTTTGGAACACCCCTTCATGCTTAATTCCTGGTTTCAATCAGAATTAATTCAAACTTTGGTTCAAGGTACATTCAAGTATTGTACAACGGAAAAATCAAGTTCATTCAAGACTTTGTGAAGTTGAAAGAATTTAACCAAATGCAAAAGTGATTCAAGAGATTTAAAGCGAATAACTTGCTCGGGATTCAAAGTTTGGTGACTCAAGAGTGAATAATGCTAAGATTCATTGCGTTGAAATTCTTAGAATTCATAGTTTATGGCATTCATCATTTATACCATTTTAAGTACCTCATTTTGGACCCTTTTCAAAATTCATTCAAGATCAAGTGTCACTTATCATCATTAAATTTTCTTTCACAAGTTTGATTTCAAATTCAAGGTACTCCATCAAGAGTTTTCAAGGCATGAAAAGTTGCGGTAAAACTTCAAGTTATATTCTCCACGAGATAGAAAGTAACATTCATTCATGTGACTTCATTTTTCAAGTTGAGATTATCATCTTTTTTTTCTAAGAGGCAAGAGATAAAGGACTTGAATTTTGTTTTGAAACTTGAGATTCTCTTAGTCAAAACTTTTTATAATTTCATTCGGTTTCATTTCCATTCATCAAAATCACATGATTTTCTTTTGTTCGAAATACAAATGTTCCAACTTTATTCAACTTTCACACTCACATTATTTTTGAATTTTGTTAAGGAGGAAACATATATGAATACATTGGTTTTAGAATTTGGTTTGCACAAATTTTATAAAAGTCATTACAAAAATCCATTGTTACATTACTACAAGGGATGACTTAGATTGTCATGAAATACAAGTTTTATTACAAAGCTTCAAGGATCTTCTAATTCTAAGTTTCTATGAAGTTTTCTTGGAAATTTCAATTCTTCATCTTTTGCTCCTTCGTTTCATCACAGGCCATGCTTGCCTCCTCTTCATCGTTCTCTTGATTGAGTTACTCATGAAGTAAGTCTTGGTTCCTTTCTCACTTCTTCAAGCTCGCCATTACCATCATTCATGAAACAAAAACGTAAAGGTTATAAACCAAAGCAAAACGTAAACTCATGAACATAAGCAAGAAATTAAAGAGGACAATCCTTTCTCAATCTCATCATTAGGGTTTGCGTTAAGGAATCCGGTTAAGGGTTTTTTCGATCATGTTCAATGCCAAAGCCTCATAATCTGAAGATAAATCATGGGCTGGTTTTCCTAATTGCAAATCATAAAGTTAACACTTTAGTTCACAAAAAGGAAGGTGCAAGAAGACAAGTTCAGAGCTAGACAGCAGGAAACATGGTTATCGGTGACCGTGAGTTATGGCAAGAAATACAAGCAACGAGAGCGAACACGGTTTATGGCAAGTAGAACAAGCAAACAGAGGCAACACAAGCAGAGCCAGCATTATAAGACAAAAGAACAGAACACAGTTCAAAATATAAAATAAAAGTTTTGGTTCCAAATCACAAGAGGAGGAGATCACGATAAAAACTCAGAAGCCATTCAAAACTGAAAACCTAACAAAAACATGGTTCCAAAACCATTAACCAGAAACCGACCAAAAACCAGAAACTAGAAGCAACCATTCAGTTCTCAGAAACCAGAAACTAGAAGCAACCATTCAGTTCTCAGAAAACAGATAACCAGAACCTTAAACCATGAAAACCAGAACCATCATCCATCATCGTTACCATTTTCACAGTAATCAAAAGCCAAAACCATAACAGAGAACAAAACAAACAATAAGCCATCCCTGTTCTGAAACCAAGTCAACCTAAAAACCCTAACATGTTCATCATATTCCTAATAACCCAAACCCTTGAGAGAGAAAGAAGAAGAGGAAAAGAGTATCGAACACTCTTACGAGTAAGCTCGGGCGGCCCTCGATATTTAAAGGTGTGGCCTATTTAATTTATGAAATTTTAAATTACTCTGATTTTTGCATATAAAACCTTGGGTAATATTGGGGTGTTACAAGACCCACTTTTTTTGTGTTAATATTTCTATAGTAATTTTGTTTAAATTTAATTAATACATTTATTCTTTTATCAATTATTATAGTTTAGATTTAAAATTCCAATTATATTTCTATGTAGTTTTAGAATTAATTTTGCCTTATCTAATTATTGAATTATTTGTTCATGTTCACTTGTAATTTCTTAGGCTTGTAATTTGATTCATTCCCATTCGGAAAAATGTATCCCAATTCCCTTGATGCGTTGTAAATAATTTACCACTTTCTATTTTATTTTACCGTTAAATCCCCATTCGAAAATATGTATCCCTCTCCCAAATCTTGTAATAAATCTTTAACCGTCTTTACCTTATTATTTATTTTAACTATCACTTACACAAAACCGAAAATCTTTTAAACTAATAGTTGTAAATCATTTTAAACACGTAAGTCGATAAAGCTTAGAAGCGTCATGATGACCACACATGCACACATATGCGCTTAATCACAGGCCTTCTTCGGTGAGCCTATTTCGATCAATTGTTCCAATTGGTCGTCTTAATAAAGCCCACTTTGCTAGTTAACATATAATTTAATTATTTTATACTTAGGTTGGCCACCTTGTATGGGCTTTATCGATTTTATTTGTTATTTACAATTATTTTGATCCTCTTCCATCTCTTTCGGTCCGTTACCAAACCCCATCTAAAACACTTTCGTAATTAATGTTCTAAATCTCGATCCAACGTCGAGTTTCTTTTCAAAATATTTTCATAAATAAATATTTCACTTCTCTCTCCTCCCAAGCGTATGGTAGTCGGTCTGTATCGACCCTCATTTGCGTTTGGTTTCTTAATGAATCTAATTAACGTGAACCTTGTTTCACCTCACTTTTTCTTAACAAACTTTTGGGTAGAAAAAGATGATTAGGATAGTTACGTCCACTCATCCGAGTAATTGGAGCATTAGCCGTTGAGCGCTTATGGTCCATACTCGTCTCCATAAAATAACTCAACTCACTCAAACTCTTTTATCGCTCATATGCGATCATCAAACTCTTTTCTGACAAAGAGTGTGTAATAGCCATTTCAAACACGAACAAGGACTAAAGCTTTTCAAACAAACTAAACAAGTCCAAGTTCAAGCATTTGAAATGTCTAATGCACGATTTTTCTTATAAAATCAACACAACCAATTCAAACCTTTTTGAGAGGAACTACGGAGTTTTGACTTTCCCATTGCACAAGGGAATACGTAGGCACACAGTTCTGAAACTGTGCCATACTCAAAATAATAATAAACAAATTCCGTTTCTTTTATAACTTAGAGATTAGCGAATACACACACACACTTAGAATTAAATGGGTCCCATCGAGAGATTAGCGAATACACACACACACTTAGAATTAAATGGGTCCCATCGAGTACGATGGATGTAAGAGGTGTTAACACCTTCCCTTTACATAACCGACTCTCGATTCCATGTTTTTGGTCGTAGACCGCCTTATCCGCATTTGTGGGGTTTTATCTATATTTTCCCGTTCCTTTTGGAACAAATAAAATTAGGTGGAGATTTCACTAGTTTTTGAAATTTAAATGATTTTTGAAAATCGAGTTGCTTCACCTATGCATCGATGCATATTGTGTTGGGCTGAACAGAATTTTTCTGAAACGATTTCGGTCATATCTTTTTAACCGTAACTCCGATTTAGGCATAGTTGGTATCGTTGGAAAGCTTAGAACGAGTACTACCTAATAAAAATATTTTCAAAACCAGTAATTAAGATCTGGAGGAATTAATATGGTTTCCGTAATACGAATACATTGTAATTTCGTGGTTATTCGTTGCGTGTAAATGTTGTATGTTGATCCCATTGTTTACAGTGATTTACGGTAAACAACGCTAGTCTTCAAACTATCGAATAAACTTAATTATTATTCAATCTCTCTGGTAACTTGCATGATCGACTAGATTGATCCTATGGGGCATGGTCGTTTAGATAAATCTAATTGTAAAACTGGTATTCATATTCAGGACTTCTCATTAAAGTGTTTTAAAGGCATTCAATCCACTTCGATTACTACACTAAATGACTTGAATGATAATTTCTATATGATACAAGGAATGTTCATCAGAAAAGTAGAAAGGCTTTAGATTCGGGTAAATGGCATGATTAAGTAAATAAATGTAAAAACTGGTGAATGTTTAAATATTTGAACATGAGAAGAAGCGTTTAAATGCATAAAGAAATAAATGACTCTGAATGTAAAAGCTTTAGTGTAAAGGCATGAATGTAAAAGTGTTTGAAGCACAAATGTAAATAGAAATGAAAAACAAACTGGAAAATATAAAGAGTTTTTATTGTAAATGTTGGTGTTATCATACGTACATCTTTCGAGCATTCGTTTCCCTATCCATGCGGTATTTTGAATGTTTACTGAATTTGTACAATAGATATGACACACGAAATCCTAACACTAAGACTTCTATTTATACTATTTCAATCATAACGGTCTTCCTATAAGATTCTGCCACGTTCGAAGCATGCAGAGTATTGCTTCTCTCTAGCCTCCACGCGTCTTCGAACGCTCCAGCGCTTATGTATTTGAATTTCCAATACCCCGCTCACATTTGAATTTCAAATGCCTTGGTATCTTTCGCTTCGAATTCGTTTCACAAGTTACTTTCCAAAAACAACCTTCACAGATATAGTCTCATCATCATTTCGAGGCTTCTTTAAATGTACCTTCACAACTATCGTTCGAAACTTTGAGCTTTAACATTTCCATTCGAAGAATAATCTCTTCCATTCTAAACCATAAAACTTGCTTTATTCCAACAAACGCCAATTATTTCATTTCGAACCACATTATCAAAATCTTCAGCCAACAAAATACCCCTTTAAAATATGTATTTGAACCCTTTGAGAAATACTTATTTTAAATAGATTTACAAGATTTTGATATGACCTTTGAGTAATCACGGCATTTACTGTACATGACTTCACACACGTCAATCAAGACGCCTCTTTGATTTCTTAACCGTTTTGAACCAATTACCACAGCATGGTGCAGTTTTAAAAGTAATTTATTAATCATACTCATTACCAACATCAGATTTTACGCCACCTCTCTCGAATCAACCCACACTCCACGTATCCCTAGTCTCACGTGGTGGGTGTTTAAACTTCCACACTCTATAAAAACTCATCAGTTTAGTCTTTTCTTCTTTTTTCCAAATTCTGAAACTTCTTCTTCCTTTTCACTAAACCCTAAAACCTCCAACAATCTCAACAATGTCTTCATCAACATCATCTCAACTGAAGAAATCATCAAAGAAGAAGAACAAGACGGAAGGCATCATGGAGAGCAAGGTGGGTACTTACGAATCAATCGTGCTCATTCCTCAAACAATCTCGAAAAGAAATGTTGTATGTGTCTCATTAATCCCTACTAATGTCATTTGGAAAAGATTTTCCTTAATGGGTCCTTTAGCTGTTTTGAAATTCTAAAAGACACTAGGAAAATCTTTCCGTTCTATAACTTCAAACCCTTATTCAACAAAATGGATGCCTAAGGTAGGGCGAAAACATAAGTGAATCATCTAATCCAAAACCCACTGAAACTCAGGTCTCACTCAAAAGATCCCTTTATCTTAGATTATGTCAAAAGCAACTTCAAACCATTTCGATCTGCCCTTGGATATAGCTTACCAAAGCGGCTCACTAAAGTAGAAGCCAAAAATCCAGCAATGGGAGGAATTAGGAATCTACAATTTGATTAAACTGTCGAAACCAGGTTTCACTTACAGTCATCCACTGTTATTCGCCTCATTGTACTTCTGGGATAGCACCTATAATACTTTTCATCTTCCTGGCGGAATGATAACACCCACCTTTTTTGATATAGCATCATCTTGGTCTTTCACGATAAACTTGATAAAGCACTCTAGCATCATTGACTTCGATATCAAACTAGCTAGCTTTTCAAAGTTCATTAGCCACTACCACACTAAAGGGGATAGCGTCTCAGATGTAGAACACATTGCCTTCCTCACACATGGCATATAGATCCTTGCAAGTAGCAAGTAGGTTCATTCCCTTAGCCAGGGATTTGCATGAAAATAGGAGAATCTGTCTGAGCGAACTGCTACTTGTTGACCTTTATGAGAGCCTAAGATCAGCAATCTCTAGTTTAAAATCCCATACTCCAAAGAATATCCTTCTAGCTGGACCTTTTTGGTTGCTTCAATTATGGCTCAATGCCATGTTCGAATCTTCTTTATCAACTGCTGATACTATCGTCGAACAAGACCCAGAAATAGCTGACAGAATCATTGAAGGTACAAGACTTCGAAAGCTTACCCCAAATGATGACAAAGATGATTTCAAAGTCCTTTTCTCTAAATACATCATGATCTTCTCAAAGAGACACAAATTCGAAGAGACCATGGCACCTTTTTCTCAAAGGACCCCTGGACCATCATGGTTTACAATATCTCTCTCAGAAGCTGTCAAAAGCAGAGAGATACAGGATATTTGGAAAACATTTCTTCTCCCTAGGTTAATTTCCTCAAGAATCACTCCTCAAAGAATCGATTTTTCTCCTTGCTTATCAACCCAACCGTCTCTCGACAATTTGGACTATGCCAATTAATTCACGAACCTTTGTTCCAAACTCAAAGTGCCATAAATTCGAATTCGAGCGTTTAAGGCAAGAGAGCCAAGTTACAAGCAGAGCAATATCAAGATTTTGCTCGATTCGAACTTCTACCTTTTGAGCCAACGTACTTCCCAAAAGTTTACGGAATGGTGGACTAAGTTCTACCAATCATATATGTTTGACACACTCACCATTCAACAAAAGCTAAGCGGCGTTCAATGTGCGGTACACTCCAAGAAAGGTATGTTCACTCACGCCAAAGAAATTAGGGCTTTTCAGAATTATTTCGAAACCACTTATGATCCCACACGCTTGGAAACCACTGTATATCGAGCATCCGAAACCTTGAAGGAAAAATTTAAAGAAAAAATTTCTAAGTTCAAACTTCCTTGAGGTTGTCACACGAGATAGGTATAGGTTGGCTTTCGAAATGCACCCACCTAAATTTCCTAGATTGCCTACCTCGAGGCTGGTTTTGGCTTGGTTTCCTCCATATCTTTGGTGGTTAACTTGCAAATAAATGTTCAAATATCAATCTCGAAAGAAACTAAAGCCATCTGAGACTGTGACATGGGCTCGTCACTGGCTTCATAATTTCCCAGGACATCTTCGCTATGACCTTCCTGCCATTTCGATTATATCTAATCAAGGCACAGGTGCGAATGCTTGGGAAAAATTCCAAATGTACCCTAATTCCCTTATTTTTAAAATTTTACTTTAATTGTTCCATTTTTCACCATCGGGATAAAGAACGTTGCTTCGAAACCCAAGGAAGGAAGCACTTCTCAACAAGCTGTTGAAATTAGTGATGATGTACCTCTAGCAATACCAACAACAATAACTACTACAACAACAACACCAGCAACAGCAAACGTTCCACCTCCAAAGGTAATCAACTAACCCTGATGTTTCGAATAAACTGAAGTTTATGATTTAGATCTAACTCGTGTCTAAACCTTTTCAGACTAGTGTCGCACCCCAAAATTTATCCTCCTTATCATATTTTTCTTGGAACATATTCATGATTAATTCATTGTTTCAACCAGAATTAACTCAAACTTTGGTTCAAATTGCATTCGAATATTGTGTGGAAAATTCGAGTTCATTCGGAACTTTGAGAAGTTGAAAGAATTTATATTGTGTTAATCTGGATTTACCCAATGCAAAAAGTGGTTCAAGAGATTTAAGGCGGATATTTGGCTCGATATTCAAAGTTCGGTGACTCGAGTGAATAATGCTAAGATTGGCTGAAATTCTTAGAACTCTTAATTTTGGATCGTCATTATTACGTTTCAAGTACCTCATTTTGGATTTTTATCGAAATTCATTCAAGGTTCAAGATTGATTCAAGCGACTCGAAACGAGTAATTTGTCAAGATTCATGGTTTTGAGTTTTGTGGAATTCATGATCTCTGGTTTCAATCACTCCATTTTCCGGTTGTCTTTCAAGTTTGTTTGAAGGTTTTATGATCTATGCAATATTTGAGTTTTAGGCCATTTTTGTACAATCAAGTTTTATATCAATTGCGGGACACAAGGAATGTAATCGATACAAGTCCATTCAAACCAATTTCAAACGATGGTGATGTTATTGCAAGCATAGAAACGGTTATGTTACGATTCAAGAATCAAAATAAATGTTCAAACCGATTTTTGTTTTATTCAAATTGTCAAACTTTCGGTACAAGAGTATTTCGAATTGGAAAGTATACAAGTTTTTCAAATTGTTTGAAACTTCTTACAATTTCAAACCTAAATGCTACAATTCAAAATTCTACAAGTTCCTAAATCCTAAAGCTATTCTATGAAGTTCTCGGGGCCGAACTTTCAATCTCCATAGCCATGTCCTCCTTGCCTTCTCCATCTTCTCAAGGTTTTCTTCTTCAAGCTTCACCCGTGTTCTTCATCGCCATGTCATCTTCATCATCTCTACACATGAAACAAGAAAGGAAAATCGGGTTAGAAGTTACAAAACATAAACATAAAACAATGCGAGAAATTATAAAAGGATTATGTTTTTGTCGAGGACTCATCACTAGGCGTTTGGCGGGAATCAGGTTTTATCGTTTAAGCCTCAGAATCTCGAAGATTAATCATCGGCGAATGCTTGTTCGCAAATCACAGGCTAACCCGGTTCACAAACAAGCGTAACGGGCTGCAAGAAAAAAAAAGAAGCAACGATTATAAATTTCGGGCAGCAAGCAATGCGAGGCAACCGATTCGATTCCAACAAGCATACAAGAAGCGACAGTTTTTTCTGGGCAGCAAGTATATGAATCTGTTCACAGTTTAATATTCCGAACAACACGCATATAGATCCGTTCACAGTTTTATAGTCCGGGCAGCAAGAAGAAAAGGCAATTCCACGTTTAAACCAACAAGTATAGTATCACGGAGGCATAACACATACCGACAAGCATGTGTGGTTTATAATGATCAAGGTAGCGATTGAGAAAGTAAAGAGACAAAGAAAAGCAAAGCGACGACAAGCAATTCATGATGATCAAAATCAATGATTCATGATGACAACTACATGGAGCCCAACATTTAAATCCCAAAAAGTTAACAAGTACAAGAGATTACAACAGTGCGAGGCATTTGAGAAAGAAGATAAGCCACCAAAATCGAACTCGAGCGAGAAAAAAGGTTCATCATGCGGTTTGGTTACCCAGGACATAGGCAAGCTGGGACAAGGGACAAGCTAAGACAAGTAGTGCATCTGTTCGGATATAAGAAAAAGAAATCACGAGAAAGGGGAGTTCACATTAACCACGAACATCGGACCAAAAGAACCAAGTGCGAGTTTTGTTCTAAGTTTGAAACAAAAGCAGAAAAATCAAGGGTAACATCTATTCTTGCCATTCAAAACCCAAACTAGAAAACTCTACCACGATTCGAAACTCCAAAAACGAGAAAAAAGTGCGACATCGGTCCATTCTCACGATACCAGCAGAACCCAAAACCAAGCAATCCTAATCATCATTTTCCCCTAACCAACTACCTTGATTACATATTTTCTCGGAAATTCGTTCGACAAATTGAGAAGAAGAAGAAGAGAGCGAGAATCGGGCTGTCTCACGGAGCGAGAGGAAAAGCAAGCCATCATTTGTTGAAACGTCTCCAAGGCGTAGGTACGTCGCACCGTCGCCGGAATCGCCTCAAGCTAGGGTTCAGTGCTCCTTTCCATTCAATCTATCAAACACATCAGAAAACAAAATCAAATGTTAGAGAATCGAACATACAGCGATTCGAGAAAGAGATAGAAGCGACGAATCGTAGCGGGAAAAGGGCGGGTCGCGATCGGTGACGGAGAAAAAGCGGGTCGCGATCGGTGAGGTGAGGAGGTGTGGTCGCGATCGGCGAGGAGTGAGAGGAAAACGATTTCAGAGAGAATCAGGAGAGAAAAGGCGAGTTGAAGAAAAACCGGGAAGCCGCCGCGTGAGAGAAGGAGATAAATCTTTCTTCTTTGTTTCCTTCCATTTTCTTTTTCTTAAATTAAAAAACAATAATAATATATAAAACAAATAAATTTTATTTTATTTTCCCATTAAATCTGGTGGTGACAAGTGTCACCACCTTATTTAGATGATAAAATAAAAATCATTTTATTATTATTTTATTATTATTAAATAATTTTACTAAAAATGTAAGTATTGAACAATATATATGTGGGGTGATATTGCCATTATTTTGGAACCGTCAATGCGTTGGAATGGAAGTATTACGCCGATTAAGCTAGCGTGGAGGTGTTCGGACCAACCAAAGATCGAGATGGTATTCTTTCATACTTGGCGGAATCAACGCAATCCGGCTATTTACGAACTTATTCTACTTTCAATTAATTATTTTGTCGTAAATAATATTTTGTTGCGATGTAATAAATAATTGTTGGATCGATAGTTTTGTTTGATGATTTATCGATTAAATTATTAGCGATTTTCATCAAGCGAGAAAAATCACATCTAATAATTATTTAAATTTCGATTGTATTATATGGTATTTTATACATTTATTTACTCATTCGGTATTTATTCACTAATGTACACTTACACGAAATTAAAATCAACTCGATTTCATCTGATTGGCTCATCGCCGATTTCTTAAAGGGTCTCATGGTTGGGATGGGCATGGCCATCCTCACGAGATAATTAAAGCCCTTGTTGCTTTAACCGATCATAACCAAAACAACATTGGTCTATATACCAATCACCATGCACGGTCTCATGGTTGGGGATAGGAGCACCTATCCTCCACGAGGTTAATTGAGTCCACATACTTGATTAACCATAACCGCTTCCACTTCATCTCGGCACGCGTATCAGTTACTTTGCAATTAACATTTCAAACCTCGATCCAACGTCGGTGCATTTTGAAACCTTTTTCATAATAAATACAAGTTTTTAGTCGTTAGGCGATAGCCTAGTTGCTAAAAACTTGTCCCCAAACAAAATTTAGTCTTTAAGTCGTTGGACGCTAGACACAGCAACTAAAGACTCCTAAATCGTGAACTCGTTTCACTTCACTTTTCTCAAAGGAAACTTTTTGGATGATAGGCGACTCGTGCGACCTTTCGTTCCTCGGGTTTCTAGTATTTGAATCGTGAGGCCTAGCCTCGTTGTTCGGTACTTTTCATCCACTTAAAAACAATTCAACTCATTCAAATCCTTTTCTCGCTCATATCGATCATCAAACTCTTTTCGGATAAAGAGTGTGCAATAGTCGTTTCAAATCTGAGCGAGGACTTAAGCTTTTCAAACAAACAAAACAAGTCCTAGCTCAAAGCATTTGAAGCGTCTAAGCATACGATTTTCGGATAAAATCAATGCAACCAATTAAAACCTTTTAAGAGGAACTACGAGTTTTGACTTTCTCATTGCGAGGAATATGTAGGCACAGTTACGAAACCGTGTCAAACTCAAAATAATAAGAAACAAATTCTATTTTCTTTTAGCATCCATAACTTAGTGAACACACACACAAATCGTAGAATTAAATGGGTCCCATCGAGTACGATGGATGTAAGAGTGCTAATACCTTCCCTTACATAAGCTCGATCCCACTTTTGGTCACGAAGACCGCCTTATCCGCTTCTTTGGGGTTTTATCTATATTTTCCGTTCTTTTAGAGCGAATAAAATTAGGTGGCGATTTCACCGTTTTCGAGAATTTAAAGATTTTGAAAATCGAGTTGCTTGATTAGCGACTCACTGGGATCCAATTTTAAGCGAGTTAACCTAATTTAATTCTTAACGTGTGTTTACTATTCCTTGCCTATTATTTCTTTATATCCTGTTGATATATTTTGATATTGGGGCATTTGTCGGTTATGGTTCGTAGATAAGCCCAATACCGAGCTTCTAGGAAACATAAGTTTAGAGTGGTTGAGTAGCTTAGGTCCATTGGACGTCGTGTTCCTTGGATCGACGTGACCCGACTTAGAATTAGTCTTTTAAAGGAGTTATTGCATCGTACAATAGTGCGGGATGATAATTCTTGGACAAAGGGCCTATAACTCTAAGTTTTAGGATGTCCAAAACAAGTGACCGCTCAAAGGATTTTGAGTATCCGTTAAGGCCGTTTCTTGGAGTATACTTTTGAAAATATTATCGTCATGGCGGTATTATTTTTAAAAGGGATATCTCTCGAGAAACATTTGTAAAAAAACACTAGAACCAACCTTGTTTGGGGAATTGTGGGTAGCGTCGAAACCATGTCCGACCGTCCTTTTAAACCCTTGTGCTATTTGGCTTTACATGTGATTTTGCGCATAATATATATCATCACATCGCATTCTTACATGCACTACCATCATATGGCATTCTTACATGCATTACCATCGATGCATTCTTACATGCATTATCATCATTGCATTCTTACATGCATCATCATCATTGCATTCTTACATGCATCACCGTTATGTTGCATTCTTACACGCGTTACCATCACATTACATTACATTCTTTAATGCATGCATTTCATCTTCATCGAGCTCATTTCATTTCTTCATCGAAATATCAAATCTACTCGAGCGTTGAACTCAAGGATGTCTCGAGAGGACTATAGGCGAGCTTCGAGTCGGGAACTTTGAAGTTAAGCACTTGAAGAGTCGGATGAATCGGTCATGGATCTCTTGCAAGTTGTGTTGAAAAGAGAATGCAACACCGCACCAATCTCCATGAGTTTAGTTCTTTGCTTTATCATCGATGTATCCATGAGTCAAGGACACCCATGTGGCGAACTCTCCGTTCAAAATTCTCCTCTTGAGTATCATCCTCGGCCTTCACCTTGAGGATTCCTCAACAACGACAATTGCTTGCTCCCGATCGAAGAAGAAGGAACCAAATCGGTATTAATCCGCATTATCGCCGATATGCTCAGCGGATATTCACCAATCCGATGTCGTATTCTCAACTATTGCCTTACTTGATTCGGTGGTGTTGTGATACCAAGGAGTTGAAGCGATGCCGAGGTTGCTAAAGCTTGGTTTGATGAAAGCTAAATGTGCTTTTCATGCTAACTACGTGGGACACGGCGAAATTGTCCGGCCTTGAATGCAGTTCAAGAGTTAATTGATGATAAGATTACATTTTCAAGCAGAATGGATCGAAACTTAGACATTTTTCTTGCAAGGTCTAATCATAGCGTTTTGAGGAACTTCCAAAACTCATTGGGACAATTGCTTGCCAAAAGGAAGTTGAGACTTTGAAAAGTAGTGGTGAAGTAGACGGATGTTCACTTAGGAGGTGGTAACCTTGACAAAGATATCTCAAGTTCTAGCAAAGGGAAGTCGGTTGCAACACCAACTCATTATCCTCCATTACCATCTTTCGAATCTTTGCATCAACAACTTTTATGCGATCTTCCTCGACTTGGTCGAACTCTCAAAATCAAGCGTGCCTCGGAATAATGCGGAAAGAAGAATGCTCCTCTTGATCCAATTCCGTGACTTCATCAACTTCGCCATACGGTTCAAAGTTCATTGGTGGTCGCTAAATTTCTTAACCCACCAAGGTTATTCCGCTTGGTTATGATCATGCGATGTGGATACCATCTTTGGAGCATGGGCCACTCGACGAGGAGCATTACAAAGCCGTTCAGCGGTTGATCGACCAGAAGTACTTGACTATTCAAGGAGGAATCATTTGTGAATGGAAACCCCGTGTACTCAAGTGAATGCCAAGACTACTAAAAGTCACCTGAATCAACAAGTCAAGGCGGAGCTCCAAGTCTCCTCAACAACGATAGTCTTTTATTTCTTTACTGCATTTTCATGTGTACCTTGTTTAATTGTTTAAACTTTGTTTGCATGTAGAAACTTGTTTGTTTTTATTTTAATGCAATGAGTATGTTTGTCTTGAAGTAATTCATTCGTTGTCACTCAATCCATTCGTTATCACTCTTTAAATGATTTGAGAGCATTTTGATACCAACGTTACCAATCCTTTCGCCTAGGCAAAGATTGGAGGGAGGATGACGATAATTGAAAAACGCCAGGTCTCTAGTCGTATGCTTTCGAGTAAAAACCTTGTTAATGATGTACAGGCCTTGTTTCAAATCCCCAAACACCGGAGTTATAAGGGAGATAAACCCTCGTTAACCCTCATTGAGCCTTGAAGTAGGAGTTTCTTTTCTGTTCAGAAAAAACCCTCATCATTTTAACCCTGTGGGCGGGTAGTGTTCAGTTGATCTGATCGAGCGTTCAAAACTCGTCAAGAGAGTGTGCATCAAAGGATACAACAATGGCTATCCTTCGAAAGGTTGAGAAAGGTCAAAACCACAGTAGTCGACCTCCATCTATCAATAGTGTGCATCAAAGGAGAATGATACCATGTTGGGTATCTCTCGCACATTAGAAAGGTCGACAGATGACAACACCACAACGGTTACCCTTCATCTACCCAAGGACTCAGACAGTCACCATCACTTTTAATAAATCAAAGGTTGTGCTCAGATCCACGACCTGTTCAAAAAAAAATTTGAATAGAAAAAGACAAAAAAACCCCCGCTAAGTCAGAACTTAGTAATAAGTCGCTTAGGCAAAAGTCAGGTAAAATCCCGAAATGCATTATCAAAGGATTCTCAACAAAGAACAAGTTGTGTGGTCAAATACCAAAAGACAAAATGAGAGTAGTATCGTGTCCAAGAAACCTCATACCGCTTCCTCGACCATCATGCGCCTCTCGAGATGAGTGCTCGTCGGGATAGTTGAACTTAGGATGAAGGACATCATGGAGAATGGGCGGGCACCAAATATTTTGAGCCTAAAATCCTTTTCTAAAAACCGTGAACAGAGCCCGTTACAACCCTCAAAGTCCTAATTGAAGCATGGGTTAATTCAAAAGCATATAACGAAGAGATCGCGTTTACCTGACTCCTACAGTGTGTTGGTATCATATGCTCGTCTTATCTTTCAAAAAAGAAATTTTTCAGTGTTGCACTCCAAAAGTGTGTCACTCACAAAAAGTCATGTTTTTCATACAAAACTTCAAGGCATAAATGTTGCATTATAATTGTCACAACAAACGTTCTTCTACATGTAAAACAATTGTTTGACATTGAAGAAGTTCTCATAATGAACATCAGTGAAGAGTTTAACTTTGTCCAAAGAAGAAAGACTTGATCATCTCTTTGTATCAAGGCGGGGCGCTAAGGACTCCTTTGAGCATACCACAAGTTGTTTTCTCAAGATTACATTAACTTGGGGCAATCAAATCGAAATTGACTCCTCAATTTCCACCAATCTAGGCGGGTCCTTAAAAGCAATCGGTGGTGATTTGGTCTTTCTCAAAGAGCGTTTAACCTGGGACAACTGTCGTTTCATGATTTGATCAATCTGAGACATTTACTTCGAGATGTTGAAGCCTTCAGAAAGTTCTCGTTCCATCAAGTTAGTTGCTCATATGCTGTTGGTCTGAAGCAATCACATCGAGGCGTAGAAGTCTCTCTAAAGCTCGTCCTGGAGCAGGTCTTCCCTATGATTGCATAGCCAATTATTCAGATGCAGTCAATATGAGGAAACAACTTGAGATGTAGAAGTCTCTTCAACATTCATTCTAAAGCAAGCTTGCTGAAAAGATTCATCTGAAGCAACTACTTCGAGATGTTGGAGTCTCTCCAATATTCATTCTGGGGCAAGTCGACCATTTATGCAAAGTCTGTCACTCTGAGGTTCAATAAAACTAAGGAGGTTATTTTGAGATGTGGAAATACCTCCGAGGCTCTTATCAAGGCATGGTATTCCCATATCAGAATATCCAGTTTCCTTTGAAATACAGATGATCAGTAAGGTGTTGCGTCAGAATACAGGATGCCGGGACACTCCTTTTCGGGAAAGATTTTTAGAAGGTCTACCAGACTGGGGCAGGTTTGAGATTCTGAAGCGCAAAATCTAATGCAGCTGCATTCCCACGTATAGAACACGCCTCTCATCATTGTCTGGGCTACCCAGAAGTTTGCTATTCTTCTTTCTACAAGAATTAGCATTGCAGCCTTTCCAGCGGCAATTCAATATTTGGAGCTTGGTCAATCATCTTGTTGTGCCATGTTCTTTTATCCTCCGGACTAACGGTGTCAAGGATTCAGTTTGGTAGCCAGTGCATTAACCAGTATATTCATGTATTCATTCATGCATTCGTATCATATACTACATAGCACATTCATTCATAAACCTCAGCCAGGACTCGGGTTATTCTAAGATCGGTTAGTGATTCTTCTCAGCAGAATCATAATTTGAAGACTATTTTGATTGACAAATTCAGTTCTTCCGATCACAAGTTTGAGGGCTCGACCATAATTGGTCTACAACGATAATGATTCTCGAATCGAATCCATTCCAGAGTGATTGGGTTTCCCCAAGCGAACTCTTGTATCAATGATTCTTCTTCATAGAGTTCCTTTTAAAAGTACACCATTACGGGCAGGAGACTGTTCTCAAACGACAACTTATTTCTCTCCCCAGTGCCAGGTGAACGCTTGGGTGACAGACAATCGACAATAGTGTCAATTCTCCAATGAAGTCTCTTCCCCAGAGAATGGATCAATCATCCCCAGTGAACTCTTATTACAATAAGATCGTTCAATTGGATTCCCCAGTGATATCTTCCTTCTCTCAACAGTCGGGAAATCATGCATCATTTGCATTAGAAAAAAAAAATCACATCATGCATATCATATCATGCACATCATACTCATGCATTAGCTTCGGCTATTTGTTTTGCAGGTTTTTCAACTGAAACTGTAAGTATCCTCGTAAGGATCAAAATTGGAAGGATAGTTCTCAGACGACAAATTATCCTCTTTTCTTCAAACACAAGTTATATACTTGTATGGATCTTAACAACTGATTTGATGTCTCCAGTCGAGATTTCTTCCCCAGCGAAACAGTTATCTCTTTCAATGGACTCTAATGTCAACAAAAATTATTCAACCGGGAATCCCCAGCGAATTTTCCACATGGTTTTCTTCGAAGTTTCCCATCGAAGCTTATTCACTCCCCAAGTGAATCTCCTTCAGAAAGGATTACTACAACATTATTCTTGGTATTTTCAAAGATTTCTTTCAGACAAGAATCTTCTCAGCAAATACTATTGGCAGTGGCTTCCACAATATACCCCCCTGAGCCGTTCTCAGAAAATTACATCCAACTTCTGGTGCGTTTATTTCCCCAGTAAGTTATCAACTACTCAACAAATAAATATCCACCCGGCGGGATGTTTATTCAAATCTCAAGATATTTCTCCAACTCAGACGTTGATCTACATATCTACTTGCGCATTGTCCACACAATGTCGACAAATTGAAGCTCATTACCCGAAGTTTTTGATCCGGTAGATGAATCGATTCTTCTATCAACGGTAAAGCTATCTGCATACAAATTGAAGATCTTGTCAACTCAGAAGTTGTTCAACATGTCCGTACATGTTCAGTAAGATCTCTCGTCAGCAGAAAAGTCGGAAACAAGATTTACCGACTTCATAAACATCTATATCACGCCGGTGTGCTGGATATTGTTTTGTTTATCCCCAGAGAATTGTATTCTTGGGTGCGCTACTGATTTTGTTCTGCGGGTAACTCAGAGGTTACACGGTCAAAGACATTCAGCATGCCATGGCTCCTCGCACTTTCGTGCACCAACAATTCCGATATTGTTCTAGCCATCTATTCAGAGGACTCTTTGTTAAGTTCTCAATCATGTCAATCAAAGAACTCTTTGTTAAGTTCTCAATCATGTCAATCTTTCAATTTTGTGTAAGGTTTCCAGGTATTCCTTAGTTTTCAGAGAACTCTTTGTTAAGTTCTCAATCTTGTCAATCAGGGAACTCTTTGTTAAGTTCCCAATCATATCATTTCAATTCTGTTTAAGGTCTCCAGGTATTCCTTAGTCATTCAGAGAACTCTTTGTTAAGTTCTCAATCATGTCAATCAGGGAACTCTTTGTTAAGTTCCCAATCATGTCATTTTAAATTCTGTTTAAGGTTTCCAGGTATTCCTTAGTTATCAGAGAACTCTTTGTTAAGTTCTCAATCTTGTCAATCAGGGAACTCTTTGTTAAGTTCCCAACCATGTCATTTCAATTTTGTGTAAGGTTTCCAGGTATTCCTTAATTCGGAGAACTCTTTGTTAAGTTCTCAATCGTGTCAATTTTTCAATATATTGCTTTTCTTTTCGCTTGAGAAGTTTGTTTCCCTTCTCATAGCATTTTCATTAAAATTGTTGTCAAAGTCATTTCGGTTACACAGTTATCCCCAGTATTGTTACAATCTCCTAGTAATTGTGTTAAAGCATTCCGTTAATGCTTAGCAAGTTTTCTCTTCAAGCGTTTTTCTTGGCTCCGTAGTCAAGATATGTTATCTGTTTTCTTTTGTGGCATTGGTTCCCCGCGTCGGGCAAATTTTCGGGGTTCTCTAGTATTCAATCCTCTTCCACCTTGAACGTTCGAAAGTTGTCAATCTTTCTCACTTACCAGGTCTAAGATGATTGAATAGGGAACAATATCACCCCAAAATTTACCCTCCTTATCATATTTTTCTTGGAACATATTCATGATTAATTCATTGTTTCAACCAGAATTAACTCAAACTTTGGTTCAAATTGCATTCGAATATTGTGTGACGGAAAATTCGAGTTCATTCGGAACTTTGAGAAGTTGAAAGAATTTATATTGTGTTAATCTGGATTTACCAAATGCAAAAAGTGGTTCAAGAGATTTAAGGCGGATATTTGGCTCGATATTCAAAGTTCGGTGACTCGAGTGAATAATGCTAAGATTGGCTGAAATTCTTAGAACTCTTAATTTTTGGGATACGTCATTATTACCGTTTCAAGTACCTCATTTTGGATTTTTTATCGAAATTCATTCAAGGTTCAAGATTGATTCAAGCGACTCGAAACGAGTAATTTGTCAAGATTCATGGTTTTGAGTTTTGTGGAATTCATGATCTCTGGTTTCAATCACTCCATTTTCCGGTTGTCTTTCAAGTTTGTTTGAAGGTTTTATGATCTATGCAATATTTGAGTTTTAGGCCATTTTTGTACAATCAAGTTTTATATCAATTGCGGGACACAAGGAATGTAATCGATACAAGTCCATTCAAACCAATTTCAAACGATGGTGATGTTATTGCAAGCATAGAACAGTTATGTTACACGATTCAAGAATCAAAAGAAATGTTCAAACCGATTTTTGTTTTATTCAAATTGTCAAACTTTCGGTACAAGAGTATTTCGAATTGGAAAGTATACAAGTTTTTCAAATTGTTTGAAACTTCTTACAATTTCAAACCTAAATGCTACAATTCAAAATTCTACAAGTTCCTAAATCCTAAAGCTATTCTATGAAGTTCTCGGGGCCGAACTTTCAATCTCCATAGCCATGTCCTCCTTGCCTTCTCCATCTTCTCAAGGTTTTCTTCTTCAAGCTTCACCCGTGTTCTTCATCGCCATGTCATCTTCATCATCTCTACACATGAAACAAGAAGGAAAATCGGGTTAGAGTTACAAAACATAAACATAAAACAATGCGAGAAATTATAAAAGGATTATGTTTTTGTCGAGGACTCATCACTAGGCGTTTGGCGGGAATCAGGTTTTATCGTTTAAGCCTCAGAATCTCGAAGATTAATCATCGGCGAATGCTTGTTCGCAAATCACAGGCTAACCCGGTTCACAAACAAGCGTAACGGGCTGCAAGAAAAAAAAAAGAAGCAACGATTATAAATTTCGGGCAGCAAGCAATGCGAGGCAACCGATTCGATTCCAACAAGCATACAAGAAGCGACAGTTTTTTCTGGGCAGCAAGTATATGAATCTGTTCACAGTTTAATATTCCGAACAACACGCATATAGATCCGTTCACAGTTTTATAGTCCGGGCAGCAAGAAGAAAAGGCAATTCCCACAGTTTAAACCAACAAGTATAGTATCACAGAGGCATAACACATAGCAGCCAGCAAGCATGTGTCAGTTTATAATGATCAAGGTAGCAGTTGAGAAAGTAAAGAGAGACAAGAAGCAAAAGCAGCCAGCAAGCAATTCATGATGATCAAGAGTACAGCAGCAGTTCATGATGACAACTACATGGAGCCCAACATTTAAATCCCAAAAAGTTAACAAGTACAAGAGATTACAACAGGCTGCAGAGGCATTTGAGAAAGAAGATAAGCCACCAAAATCAGAACTCAGAGCAGAAAGAAAAGGTTCATCATGACAGTTTGGTTACCCCAGGACATAGGCAACTGGGACAAGGGACAAGCTAAGACAAGTAGTGCATCTGTTCAGATATAAGAAAAAGAAATCACCAGAAAAGGGGAGAGTTCACATTCGACACGAACATCAGACCAAAAGAACCAAGTGCAGTTTTTGTTCTAAGTTTGAAACAAAACAGAAAAATCAAGGGTAACATCTATTCTTGCCATTCAAAAACCCAAACTAGAAAACTCTCGACACAGTTCAGAAACTCCAAAAACCAGAAAAAAGTGCAGCATCAGTCCATTCTCACGATACCAAACAGAACCCAAAACCAAGAAATCCTAATCATCATTTTCCCCTAACCAACTACCTTCAGATTACATATTTTTCTCAGAAATTCGTTCTGACAAATTGAGAAGAAGAAGAAGAGCGAGAATCGGGCTGTCTCACACGGAGCGAGAGGAAAGGCAAGCCATATTTGTTGAAACGTCTCAGCGTGGAGTACGTCGCCGTATCGGAATCGCCTCAAGCTAGGGTTCAGTGCTCCTTTCCATTCAATCTATCAAACACATCAGAAAACAAAATCAAATGTCGGAGAATCGACATACAGATTCGAGAAAGAGATAGAAGCGACGAATCGTAGCGGAGAAAGAGGCGAATCGCGATCGGTGTGGAGAAAGAAGCGGGTCGCGATCGGTGAGGGTGGGGAGGTGACGGTCGCGATCGGCGAGGTGAGAAGGATAGAGCCGATTTGAGAGAAATCGCGGAGAGAAAGAGAGCGAGTTGAAGAGAAAACCGGGGAAGCCACGTGAGAGAAGACAGATAAATCTGTTCTTCTTTTGTTTCCTTTCCCATTTTCTTTTTTTTTCTTAAATTAAAAAAACAATAATAATATATAAAACAAATATATTTTATTTTATTTTCCCATTAAATCTAGTGGTGACAAGTGTCACCACCTTATTTAGATGATAAAATAAAAATCTATTTTATTATTATTTTTGTTATTGTTAAATAATTTTACTAAAAAATGTAAGTATTGAACAATATATATGTGGGGTGATATTGCCATTATTTTGGAACCGTCGAAGTGCGTTGGAATGGAAGTATTGCGCCCGATTCGCTAGCACGTGGAGGTGTTTCAGACCAACCAAAGATCAGATGGTATTCTTTCATACTTCGCGGAATCACTGCAATCCAGGCTATTTCTGAACTTATTCTACTTTCAATTAATTATTTTGTCGTAAATAATATTTTGTTGCGATGTAATAAATAATTGTTGGATCTGATAGTTTTTGTTTGATGATTTATCGATTAAATTATTAGCCGATTTTTCATCAAACAGAAAAAATCACATCTAATAATTATTTAAATTTCCGATTGTATTATATGGTATTTTGTCTGTTTATTTACTCATTCAGTATTTATTCACTAATGTACACTTCGCACACAACGGAAATTAAAATCAACTCGATTTCATCTGATTGGCTCATACGCGATTTCTTAAAGGTCTCATGGTTGGGGATGGGCATGGCCATCCTCACGAGATAGTTAAAGCCCTTGTTGCTTTAACCGATCATAACAAAAACAACATTGGTCTATATACCAATCACCATGCACGAGTCTCATGGTTGGGGATAGAGCACCTATCCTCACGAGGTTAATTGAGTCCACATACTTGATTAACCATAACCCTTCCACTTCATCTCAAAGCGTATCAGTTACTTTCGCAATTAACATTTCAAACCTCGATCCAACGTCGAGTGCATTTTGAAACCTTTTCATAATAAATACAAGTTTTTAGTCGTTAGGCGATAGCCTAGTTGCTAAAAACTTGTCCCCAACAAAATTTAGTCTTTAAGTCGTTGGACGCTAGACACGTGGCTTAAAGACTCTAAATAACGTGAACTCGTTTCACTTCACTTTTCTCAAAAAACTTTTTGGATGATAGGCGACTCGTGCGACCTTTCGTTCCTCGGGTTTCTAGTATTTGAATCGTGAGGCGCTAGCCTCGTTGTTCGGTACTTTTCATCCACTTAAAAAACAATTCAACTCATTCAAATCCTTTTCTCGCTCATATGCGATCATCAAACTCTTTTCGGATAAAGAGTGTGCAATAGTCGTTTCAAATACGGCGAGGACTTAAGCTTTTCAAACAAACAAAACAAGTCCTAGCTCAAAGCATTTGAAACGTCTAAGCATACGATTTTTCAGATAAAATCAATGCAACCAATTAAAACCTTTTAAGAGGAACTACGAGTTTTGACTTTCCCATTGCGAGGGAATATGTAGGCGGTTACGAAACCGTGTCAAACTCAAAATAATAAGAAACAAATTCTATTTTCTTTTAGCATCCATAACTTAGTGAACACACACACAAATCGTAGAATTAAATGGGTCCCATCGATACGATGGATGTAAAGTGCTAATACCTTCCCTTACATAACCGACTCCGATCCACTTTTTGGTCACGAAGACCGCCTTATCCGCTTCTTTGGGGTTTTATCTATATTTTCCGTTCTTTTAGAGCGAATAAAATTAGGTGGCGATTTCACCGTTTTCGAGAATTTAAAAGATTTTTGAAAATCGAGTTGCTTCAACTAGCAAACTTCCACCAACTACTCCTAAGAAAAGGAAACACAGTGCCACTGGAAAGAATCTCAAGACTGGTGGAAACTCTCCAACAGCTTCCAAGAAGAAGCAAAGGAAGGAAACCTCTAAAGGCCCTGAACCTACTAGCATTTCTGGACTTGATTCCAGAGATGTTGCTCCCTCAACAACATCCAAAATTCCACCTTCGAACTCCAACGTAATGTTGGAACATATTGATAGTAATCTTTCTTCTGATAATCCACAGGTAAATTAAATTCGAATTCCTAACAAAATAGTTATTCATACCTTGGTACATATTCTTAACTTTTCTTTGTTTATGTAGGATACCTCGAACCCAAATCCCACTGCTTCAACTCCTCCAACAGGGACTGCTGCTCCAATCACTTCCTCTCCCCATGGGGACTCCAGTAACCTTGTGCAAAACAAAGGGTCTTCTAACATGGTGATTCCGACTGGGGCTTCGGAGGCACAAGATGATCAAGGCACTTCCCCTCCTTTGAAAGAAGCAAACGAAGAATCGCCCCACAAATCTACAGAGAATCCACCTGAAACTTCCCTTCCGAAATCTCCTCTTGAAACCCTTCAAGAGAGTCCAAAGATCACTCACGGAAAAGGACAAGATGATTCTCCTCAAGAAAGTGAAGAAACTACGGAAGAAGGATCGAAGAGCGAAACCAAGCGGTTCGGTGATGGAGCAGTCCGATGCTAATGAGACCAATACTATCGAAGTGGTGGATCTGGTTGACGAAGGAGAGAACAATGAGCAAGACAAAGATGAAGATGATGGTGATAAGACTAATGAGCCTATGGAGGTCGAAATGGACGCGACTCCCTTGAACATGGAACTCCCCCAAACTTCCCAGCTTCGACTTACTGAAGAGGTTAGCTCTCTTAAAGCAAATGACCCAATTGGGTACATGAAAGCTAAATTAGCCCAAAGGGACATCCCTCTTACTAGGGCTAGCACTGGTTCTACTAACAACCCGTTGCCCTTAGATGCTAGAGCTATACTCCTTAACAAAGTCAGGAAAATAATCCTTGATGTAGACTTGTTCGAAGTTCTCTAAAAGGATAGCACTGCTTGCTACACCATGAAGGAGCTTCTTACCAAGTTAACCGCTGCTCCTTGCCGATCGCACCATATTGTTTGATCTCAAGCATTATTGGATAATGTGACTGGATGTCTCCTACAAGACGAATATGCTGCTGCTAAAGTTCAGGAGAAGCGAAACGCCATGTAACACCCCAATTCTACCCCGGTAATTATTATGAAAATCAGAGTTATAAAATTCTTTTCAACAAACAATTGGAGTATTACAATTCAACTAAAACAACAACACGCTAACACGGATACATAACACCTAAACACGGATGAAACGAAACAACATGAATCAACTTTATTAATATTAAGCAGCGGAACTACATTAATCAACTTGGATGTCATAGCATATTTTTAAACTTAAAACAATTTAAAGTCAACAATTACTTTTCATATATCAACATAGTTATTCAACAACAAAATCAAAATAGCAAAACAACTAGCGTTCATCCCAAGTGTTACGTATCGGGCGACAACCCGACTCGAACTAACAGCAACTAAACCTTTGTTCTTCATTACCTGCACGTTACCCACGTAGAGGCAACATCACAACAGAAAGGGTGAGATATCTAACAATCTAATAAATCGTATGATAAATAATATATTAGAATTCAGATAAGGTAAATCAATGCTTCAGTAATTATTCATACAACCAACAAACAACTAAATAATAACAAGAAGATATTTTATTTAATCAACGTAACAACTTAAATCAACACAACCTAATAAAAACATCAACTTATAACAACAGCAACTTATAACCACAACAACTTATAACAACGAAACTTATAGCAACAACGACATAACAACAACAACTCACAACAATAACAACTTATAGCAACAACAACTTATAACAACATCACAATGACAATCAACAAATAATGAATAATACTAACAACTTTAACACGCGACTCAATATGTGACTCAACTATGCAAATGCATGTGGTACCATTTGGAGCAAAACTCCCAACTTAAAATCATGCAAGGTTATCGAGGCATTCAACAAGGCATAAGCCTTCAACATGGTGCCATCAAGGCCAAGGCATAATCCTTCAACTTTCAACGTGGTGCCAATCCAGGCCAACTTAATAATGCAATGTATGCCATGCGACCTCAACTTAAACAACAAATACACAACAATGCGACAACAACAACTTAAAATATGCATCAATGGAATCAACTTAGATCAACACTGGTCATTCGACCTACAACTCAAACATGTCCATAAATTGGGACGATTCAACTTAATCAACTTAGGCCTACAACTTCACCAACGTATCAACAACAATAATAGTTTATCAATAGAATTAATACGAACAAACAACAATCAATTTCATCACAATCTACAACTTCGCAATTTATTAACAACATCAATACCAACAAACAATAACAATTACTACACCATTTACAACTTTGCAATTTATTAACAACATTAATACCACCAAACAACAACAACAATTCAACGGAAACAACACGACACAATTTACCAGCTGCAATTATATAACTTATTCTATACTCTTAACTCATAAAAATGTCATAATAATATATAATTATAACTTGACATAATTCTCAATAAATTATAAATCACTCTACCACGATCCCTACAATTCTAAAATAACTCTAAGGTGCTCAAAATTTCTCTACAAACTCTTGTATGTAAAATAATATTTATGAAAATAATTGGTTAATGGTCGACTTAAGTAATAGTAAAACAACTCTAAAGAGTCAAATACCTTTACCTTTAATTCTCTTATTAGGTTTAATTTTAAACAACTCGAAAACAATCTTGACAACTCTAGACATGAGAATCACCCAAAACCATTAAAGTATGACTCTTAATAACTCAAAACAACTCTGATAATTTTATTGACAATTCTAACAACTCTATTGACAACTTTAATAACTCTAATAGAATCGAAATAATTTAAATTAATCAATTAACCAAATAATCGTCTCTTACTCAAAACTCTTAATTTATCATATTAATAATACTAAAACTATTATAATTATAAAAGCTAATAGTTAAATAGCTAATATTATTCTCATAAACAAAACTTTTTGTTATCAATATATTAAAATTGTAAATTAACAATTCTAAGGTCAGACTTTATCAAACATTAACCAATCAAATAAACTAATGCTACAATGTATGAAACATTAACTTAGATTTTCGACACTCTAATATCTCTTTATGTACGTGATACTCTCAATTATCTACCCAATTGTGATGTCTACCAAAACAATTAAATTAATGAAAAGTTACGATACCGTGCATATAAATATATTTGATAAAGTTTCGGTACATATGTAGATAAACATGGTTATACACTACACATATATAAATATTATAACGAAATAATATATACATATTCAACCTACAAAATCAATTTAGCAACTTAAAACTCAAGACAAATTTCATCATATTCAAGAATAATTTCAACACACTGACATCAAATAATTTCTCACCAAATAGAACAATCATAAATACATAGCAAAATTCTCCATTATCCTAATTTCCATATACTACTCATCATACAACTCATTAGAAAGTCAGAACCCCACCCTTACCTTAGATTATCGGTCTCTCTAATTTCGGTCAATTTCTACTTTCCGGTTCGATTGTGCACTTCGGTATCCTCTCCTAACCTTTGTGCCTCCTCCTTCTTTAATTTGGTTTCTTTTCTCACGTACAAACTCTATTCCTATTATTTTCTTCCTTTAAATACTCCTTTATATTCTACTCTATTATTAATTAAATTAATTATTCTACTCCTTTAATAATTCAAGTATTATTCTATCATATATCTTATTGGCCAATTAAATAATACTTCTCATTTTATTTCTCACATTATAATAAAACACTAAATATTTTAGTCAATTAATTTCTACTCATAATATTAATTCTCCGACTAAACTGGTTATTCACTTAATCCTATTTTCTTTCTCCCACATACAACCTTTTCCCAAAAATCTTCACTAAACCCTTATAATTCTCCTTTTATATCTCTTATAATTAAATCCAACTTATAATAATAATAATAATAATAATAATAATAATAATAATAATAATAATAATAATTCTATTATTTCTATTTGACTTAATTTTCACACCTCATTTCTACTACTTCTAACACCAATTAAATAACTCTATTAATCCACACTTATTTCTAATATTATTTCTAATAATATTCTGTAATAAAATTAATTCATCACTAATTAATCCCAACTTCCGATAATTCATTTAATCACCCTAAATCAACTTATCAATTTATTAATGCTCCTTATAATTTTACTGATAAATCCAACTTCGACTAAATTTCAATAAATAATTCCTTATATAATTTAATTAAATAATTTTCGGGTGTTACAACTCTCCCCCACTTAGGATATTTTCGTCCTCGAAAATCCATCCGACATAACTATCCTTAACATCACACTCGCACCTAATCCTCGATTCAACAACTCAATCACAGTTTAAATCCAATACTTATACTTCAATCTTTCAATTACCCTTGCAACATAATCGTTACTATTTTGCAACCATTTTAGCAATACCTTAAAACAGCATCTTAGAAAATAGTAACAACTACAACTCGCTTACTTTCTTGTACACCATGGTATCATCACCTTAACGACATTCTCGTCGTAGCATCCACTACTTACTTACCATTAAGATAGCAAAACAATTTTATATCATCCAACATGATCCCGTCCACTATCAACAAGAGATTAAGGGTGATCAATTCCTCAATTTGTCAATAGATAGCCGACAACCATAATAGAGATTAAACCGTCATTACTAACATTAATATTCTTTTTCAACTTGCATCCATGATTCACGGATATCAACAACTCAACAACTTCTACAACTTTTAAAATCAATCCCAATAGTTCTACGCGGCCTACTTAAACAACAACTTACTAAATTCTATCTCATAGAAACTATTCTTTTCAATACATCCCAACTTGTCAAACAACCAAATCTTAAATTCTTACCACCTTGATTCGAAAGCGGCAAGGCTCCTACAGCGTTTGCACGTATCCGTCGATAACATACTAATCGATATCTCTCAACTAAACACATCAGAAGCAAAGCTTCTCCCCATAACTTCAACTTAATTCCGCAAGCGATCAATCAAAAGCAACAAGTACCAACAATGTTCCACACATATCGCGTACGAAGAAGTAAACAACGTTAGACAACAACGGCGGACGGACCGACCGCTCGATACCACTTTGTAACACCCCAATTCTACCCGGTAATTATTATGAAAATCGAGTTATAAAATTCTTTTCAACAAACAATTGGGTATTACAATTCAACTAAAACAACAACACGCTAACACGGATACATAACACCTAAACTCGGATGAAGCGAAACAACATGAATCAACTTTATTAATATTAAGCGGTGAACTACATTAATCAACTTGGATGTCATAGCATATTTTAAACTTAAAACAATTTAAAGTCAACAATTACTTTTCATATATCAACATAGTTATTCAACAACAAAATCAAAATAGCAAAACAACTAGCGTTCATCCCCGAGTGTTACGTGTCGGGCGACAACCCGACTCGAACTAACGACTAAACCTTTGTTCTTCATTACGCGTTACCCGTAGAAGCAACATCACAGAAGGGTGAGATATCTAACAATCTAATAAATCGTATGATAAATAATATATTAGAATTGGATAAGGTAAATCAATGCTTCAATAATTATTCATACAACCAACAAACAACTAAATAATAACAAGAAGATATTTTATTTAATCAACGTAACAACTTAAATCAACACAACCTAATAAAAACATCAACTTATAACAACGACAACTTATAACCACAACAACTTATAACAGCGAAACTTATAGCAACAACGACATAACAACAACAACTCACAACAATAACAACTTATAGCAACAACAACTTATAACAACATCACAATGACAATCAACAAATAACTAATAATACTAACAACTTTAACACGCGACTCAATATGTGACTCAACTATGCAAATGCATGTGGTACCATTTGGAGCAAAACTCTGACTTAAAATCATGTCGGTTATCGAGGCACTCAACAAGGCATAAGCCTTCACTGGTGCCATCAAGGCCAAGGCATAAGCCTTCAACTTTCAACGTGGTGCCAATCCAGGCCAACTTAATAATGCAATGTATGCCATGCGACCTCAACTTAAACAACAAATACACAACAATGCGACAGCAACAACATCATACAACAACAACTTAAAATATGCATCAATGGAATCAACTTAGATCAACACTGGTCATTCGACCTACAACTCAAACATGTCCATAAATTGGGACGATTCAACTTAATCAACTTTGGCCATGGGCTACAACTTCACCAACGTATCAACAACAATAATAGTTTATCAATAGAATTAATACGAGCAAACAACAATCAATTTCATCACAATCTACAACTTCGCAATTTATTAACAACATCAATACCAACAAACAATAACAATTACTACACCATTTACAACTTTGCAATTTATTAACAACATTAATACCACCAAACAACAACAACAATTCAACGGAAACAACACGACACAATATATCAGCTGCAATTATATAACTTATTCTATACTCTTAACTCATAAAAATGTCATAATAATATATAATTATAACTTGACATAATTCTCAATAAATTATAAATCACTCTACCACGATCCCTACAATTCTAAAATAACTCTAAGGTGCTCAAAATTTCTCTACCGACAACTCTTGTATGTAAAATAATATTTATGAAAATAATTGGTTAATGGTCTGACTCAAGTAATAGTAAAACAACTCTAAAGAGTCAAATACCTTTACCTTTAATTCTACGGCTTATTAGGTTTAATTTTAAACAACTCAAAAACAATGCTGACAACTCTAGATATGTCAGAATCACCCAAAACCATTAAAGTATGACTTTTAATAACTCAAAACAACTCTGATAATTTTATTGACAATTCTAACAACTCTATTGACAACTTTAATAACTCTAATAGAATCGAAATAATTTAAATTAATCAATTAACCAAATAATCGTCTCTTACTCAAAACTCTTAATTTATCATATTAATAATACTAAAACTATTATAATTATAAAAGCTAATAGTTAAATAGCTAATATTATTCTCATAAACAAAACTTTTTGTTATCAATATATTAAAATTGTAAATTAACAATTCTAAGGTTAGACTTTATCAAACATTAACCAATCAAATAAACTAATGCTACAATGTATGAAACATTAACTTAGATTTTGACTCTAATATCTTGAATCTTTAACGTGCTACTCTCAATTATCTACCCAATTGTGATGTCTACCAAAACAATTAAATTAATGAAAAGTTACGATACCGTGCATATAAATATATTTGATAAAGTTTCGGTACATATGTAGATAAACATGGTTATACACTACACATATATAAATATTATAACGAAATAATATATACATATTCAACCTACAAAATCAATTTAACAACTTAAAACTCAAGACAAATTTTATCATATTCAAGAATAATTTCAACACACTGACATCAAATAATTTCTCACCAAATAGAACAATCATAAATACATAGCAAAATTCTCCATTATCCTAATTTCCATATACTACTCATCATACAACTCATTAGAAAGTCAGAACCCCACCCTTACCTTAGATTAACGGTCTCTCTAATTTCGATCAATTTCTACTTTCCGGTTCCGATTGTGCATACGTATCCTCTCTAACCTTTGTGCCTCCTCCTTCTTCAATTTGGTTTCTTTTCTCACGTACAAACTCTATTCCTATTATTTTCTTCCTTTAAATACTCCTTTATATTCTACTCTATTATTAATTAAATTAATTATTCTACTCCTTTAATAATTCAAGTATTATTCTATCATATATCTTATTGGCCAATTAAATAATACTTCTCATTTTATTTCTCACATTATAATAAAACTCACTAAATATTTTAGTCAATTAATTTCTACTCATAATATTAATTCTCCGACTAAACTGGTTATTCACTTAATCCTATTTTCTTTCTCCCACATACAACCTTTTCCCAAAATCTTCACTAAACCCTTATAATTCTCCTTTTATATCTCTTATAATTAAATCCAACTTATAATAATAATAATAATAATAATAATAATAATAATAATAATAATAATAATAATAATTCTATTATTTCTATTTGACTTAATTTTCACACCTCATTTCTACTACTTCTAACACCAATTAAATAACGCTATTAATCCACACTTATTTCTAATATTATTTCTAATAATATTCTATAATAAAATTAATTCATCACTAATTAATCCCAACTTCCGATAATTCATTTAATCACCCTAAATCAACTTATCAATTTATTAATGCTCCTTATATTTTTACTGATAAATCCAACTTCGACTAAATTTCAATAAATAATTCCTTATATAATTTAATTAAATAATTTTCGGGTGTTACACGAAACGCCATGGATGCTGCTTATGAGCACGCTTCAAAACTTTCTAAAGAAGCTGAAGACCAAGTAATGCACTTAAAACAGGCAAAGGTTGACTATGAAGTTCGAGCTCGGTCTATTCTCCTTTGGGAAGAACAAATTCAAGAACTCCAACGAAAGGTCAATGAGGCTCAACAACAGCAACGGGCATACGAAACTGACACTGTTGGGAGCCAATTCGAAGAACTTCTCAACAAAGTCCTTTACGAAATGGGCAGCGAGCAACTCAAAGGAGAAGTGGCTACTCTAGAAGGAGCAAGACGTTTCACCCAACAAAGGCTTGAGTCTTTTAAGAGCACCTTTGCAAGATTGAGAAATAATGTATATTTCTAAGTCTTCGCTTATTTTAATTCGAATCTCAGTTTGTAATATTTGAACAACGCCATTTTGGCAATGTATGGTACCATTTTGGCATCTTTTGACTACGTTGTTATTATTCGAATCTCCTACGAGAGGTCTATATTTTTTCAAATATTTTCCATTAACCTTTAAGATTCGTTTGTCATCATTAACTCTTGATCTCACACATTATTTGAGAATATCTTTAGTATTGAAAGGTCCTTCAATGAGGTGACCATTTACCTAATGTTTTATTCTTCTTGTCCATGGGCAATATGACTTTCGGACTAAGTTATTAACGTGAATGCCATGTTCGAATCTTTAAATTTTTCCTTCAAGGTTTCGGATGCTCGATATCGATGGTTTCAAGCGTGTGGGATCATAAGTGGTTTGAAATAATTACGAAAGCCTAATTTCTTTGGCGTGAGTGAACATACCTTTCTTGGAGTGTACATGCACATTGAGCGTCGATTAGCTTTTGTTGAATGGTGAGTGTGTCAAACATATATGATTGGTAGAACTTAGTCCACCATTCCAAATCCTTTTCTTTGGGAAATCGTTGGCTCAAAGGTAGAAGTTCGAGCGAGCAAAATCTTGATATTGCTCTGTTGTAACAGCCTCTCTTGCCTTAAGCGTTAGACACGAAGTTATGGCACTTTTAGTTTGGAACAAAGGTTCGAAATTAATTGGCATAGTCAAATTGTCGAGAGACGAAGTTGGGTTGATAAGCAAGGAGAAAAATCGATTCTTTGAGGAGTGATTCTTGAGGAAATTAACCTAGGGAGAAAAATGCTTTCCAAATATCATGTATCTCTTTTTTGACAGCTCACGAGAGAGATATTGTAAACCATGATGGTCCACAAGTCCTTTGAGAAAAAGGTGCCATGGTCTCTTCGAATTTGTGTCTCTTTGAGAAGATCATGATGTATTTAGAGAAAAGGACTTTGAAATCATCTTTGTCATCATTTGGGGTAAGCTTTCGAAGTCTTGTACCTTCGATTATTCGAACATGAGAAGAAGCGTTTAAATGCAGAAAGAAATAAATGACTCTGAATGTAAAAGTTTTAGTGTAAAGGCATGAATGTAAAAGTGTTTGAAGCACAAATGTAAATAGAAATGAAAAACAAACTGGAAAATATAAAGAGTTTTTATTGTAAATGTTGGTGTTATCATACGTACATATTTCAAGCATTCGTTTCCCTATCCATGCGGTATTTTGAATGTTTACTGAATTTGTACAATAGATATGACACACGAAATCCTAACACTAAGACTTCTATTTATACTATTTCGATCATAACGGTCTTGCTATAAGATTCTGCCACGTTCGAAGCATGCAGAGTATTGCTTCTCTCTAGCCTCCACGCATCTTCGAACGCTCCAGCGCTTATGTATTTGAATTTCCAATACCCCGCTCACATTTGAATTTCAAATGCCTTGGTATCTTTAAGTTTACTTTCAAAAACAACCTTCACAGATATAGTCTCATCATCATTTCGAGGCTTCTTTAAATGTACCTTCACAACTATCGTTCGAAACTTTGAGCTTTAACATTTTCATTCGAAGAACAATCTCTTCCATTCTAAACCATAAAACTTGCTTTATTCCAACAAACGCTAATTATTTCATTTCGAACCACATTATCAAAATCTTCAGCCAACACCCATGTATTGTGATTAATGTTATATTCATGAATTATCTGTTAGCATGTGCTGTTGTTGTTATTGATCATGAATGGAATAATGTTGCATGTTCATATTTTGTGTTTTGAACTGTTGCATGCTTCTGATGTGCATGCATAAGCATTGTTGATGGTTCATTCCCATTGTGCGGAATTGAACTTGCAGGGCCAATAAACTTACCTAATGGACAAAGGTAGTGAGGCTAGATTCTTGACCCGATGATGTATGGGCGAATCATTGATTGGCGTTGTTTTTAGGTGTAAGCGGAGCAGGTGTGGACTTGGTTCACGATTGGTACCACATGCATTTGAGTCTGCATTGCACATGTAATTGTAACATGTTAGGATGAATTCCAGTGTTTCAATTGCATTTAATTGTTGTTGTATGCATAATGCTGTAAACAAGGGTGAATAATGAATTGATTGTTTTATTGTTTTTGAGAAATGTATAATGCATTTTAATCTTGATGAAATCTCACCCTTACTTTAATGATTTCAGATTGAGGAGTATAGCTCCTCAAGAATTGGTGAGGACAACTTCTAGAGTTTTGCTACTTAGTTAATCCGCGTGTCAGTGTCATGCTCTGGTAGTTGTAATATTGGGGAACGAATGATTGGGATTTTTATGGATTTAAAACTGTTTTGGTTTATGTTTTGGAACAATTATTGATTGAAGTATTCCGAATTTTTATGTTATATTTCCGCTGTGTAAACATAATTCGTGTTTTCGTTTTATTTGATAAGTTCATCAGTAAAGGCATGTTCACTGTTTTTGGTTATTTGAATTAATTAAATTGTGACGCCCTTGATGTTATGAATAAAACTCTGATTAAAATTATTTAAATCGCGGGTAAATTAGAAGGGGTGTTACAAGGTGCACCTGGTAAGGGTGTGTACCAAGTACCATTACTTCACCATTTTAAAAATACACATGGTTCAGAGATGAAGAGCTTATTGAAAATAAACTGAAAAACGACTTATGAATATGTTGCAGGTTAATTTAATAACTTCCTCCTTGCATACACACTAGTGCCTATGCCATGCATTGGTCCATGTTAGGACTTCACAAACCCCAACCAAAATGAATGAAATTCTTCCAAGCTAAAACAGACATTGTTCTTAAAAATAATAAAGATAGTAACATGCATTTTCCAAGCTCTGGTTTTTGGAAAATGAATGAGTTACATATAGCACTCATCTAATTTGCTTTTTTGGAGCTGAAAAGCAGGATTGATCCAGGCTCCACAGCTGCACTGCATGCCAGCCCAATTGAAATAACCCAAACGAGCTTTACAACCAAAGCACACAAGTTTCTCCTCCACTTGACCTTCTTGTACTTCAAAGTCAATCAAAAAGAGTCAAAGTCAATCTATAAAGCACGAACACTAGAAACACAACACTGATATGTTGACACGGTAATAATTTGAAAAATAAATAAATTAAACATAATCACTGCGTGTCGGTATCGGTTTGGACACGATACTAACACGGACATACATTTTTTCAGAGGTATCGGTGCTACATAGAAGCCAATCCATACTATACTATTTACAATATATATGAGGGAGATTTACAAGTACCTGGTTGCATCCATTTCATGGGCTCAACAAATATTGAGGTGCAATCAGCTGGTTGTTTTTTATTATCCCGGGATTCGCTGTTTCTCTTACTCCACTTGAAGCTTGACTCTCCTTTTCCACGCTCATGGGGAACTATAATATCCTCTGAAGCAACAATTCTTCTGCATTTCTTACACCCGGTATATAAGTTGAGATTTGGTTGCCGTTTCTGACTCAGAGATACTAGTTTCAGCCATTTGATTATTCTGCAACTCTCCTCTGATTCTCTTTTTCCAAATGCTGTTATGCTTGATGCACTGTGAATTTAAAGCAAATGAGATATGAGAATAGAAAAAAAGATTGACATATCTGGACCCGATAAAATAATTGTCTAAGTGATTCCTCTATATAGTGACAGCCCATGCCCTCAAATCATACTAAAATTGCATACTCTCCAACATACAAATCTTTGAATTAATATACACGCCAGTATAACGTCAAGATTAAAACACCAAATCCATATATATTACCAAAACTAACGTTTTGGAGTTTGGTTCTTTCACAAGAATCACAACATTCAATACTTATGTGAAGTAGAAAGTTAGATCAATTTCGTAAAACTTTAGGGATGAAAATTTAATGGTGAATTTTAAATTTAACTTTGCAAAATAAATCTGTACCACAAGTTCTCCACTGCTATTGAGTAGAGCCGTTAAACCAGATTCTGGTCTTTTATCCTAGATCATATAACTAGCAGGTTATCTGGGGGTTTGAACCGGGCTGCTTAGTTCAACAAGCCATGCATAGCACTGTGAACTGGGGAGAAACCAAGTGAACCCCACCTATTCTTAAGTCTTGGATTGCTATTGGATAGACTCATTTTCAGCTCAAACTACAGCTAGGGCCTTTCTGACAGTTCTAATTTAAAGGGTGTGCCACACTTTTTTTACTTTCTTTATACAAACACCTCTAGACACCTCTAGGACTAAGTGTGCCGCGGTATCTGATACTTGCATGAGACTCAGACAAGTATCCCTAAAAACATATTTCTTTTTCTTATTTACGACACTCTCTGAATCTGTATGACACTCGTATCGCATGTGTCGGAGAACACTTAATAGTAAATTGTTAGGCATAATGAAAAATGGATTCACAACAAGATTGACATTTTATCAAACAGTTTGTAAGCAACCAGGTTAGATGAAGACAAACGTGCGTTCAGGCTAACGAGGTAATGAAACAGTAACAGTAATAGTAAGCAGAAAGAGAGAGTATGGTTTACCGGGAGAATTAAGGCACCGGCTGAGAGGACTTTCCCTTTCGATTTTGGGTGAGTTGAAGTGAGAGAGTGTAAGTGCCCAATTTGATAATCAATGACGAGATTAGCGGGAGCATAAGGTTTGCCAAAACCATAGGGGCATTTATGTATTACATTTGGCTTAAATAGTTTTTCGTAAATGTAAGTTAGCGTATTTTTTTGGTTTTCTTCACTAATTTTTTTTGTTTCGATCTCCATATATCCATTTAGTGTTGAAATTAGTCCATGCCGTCTAACTTCCATTATGCTCCTAGCTCATAAGCATTACCACTAAGACACTTGCATTTCTTATTAAATATTGGCATTTCATTTGTATGTATTTCATAATGAGTTAACTTTTTTCAAGTATATTTTGTTTTGTTTTGAGTTTGGGTAATACATTTTATTTTGTTCTAATAAATTATAATACACAGTAATAAATGCAGTAATTTATATATTATATAGTATGAAATATTTTAATTATATTATTTTAAACCTATTTAATATATAAACTATAAATATTTTAATGATTAATATTTTAATTATTTATAATTTAACTATTTATTATTTCAAATATTAAAATTATAATTATTTAGTTTATTAAATCATTATTTTAATAAATATTTCAGTTAATTATTAAATATTTTAATTTTTAATACCAAAAACTAAAATTAATATCAAAACTCAAAATAAAATCAAAACAAAAACGATATACATTATGGTATAGAAGAACTAAAACACAATTGCACTATAGTTTTATTTAATAGTTGAAATATTTTTCACCTATTTAATATATAAACTATATAAATAATTTAAAAAATAAATAAATTGAATTTTAAAAAAAAGTATAAACAACAATAGTTAATATAAGATAAATTATTTAAATAAATAAAATATTTAATTTATTAATTATTTAATCAACTATTTAGTATATTAAATATCTCAAAAAGTTAATAACAATTAACATAGTTGGTTTGGTGGTTGGATATTTATTTTTAAAGAATTAATTAATCATTTTATTTTAAGTTAAAGTTTTTTAGTAAATTGTTTAAAACAAATAAATTGGACCCTAAGTCCATTCCATTCCATTTCAAGTTCATTGTTCAATTGACAAAAACCATATATATATATATATATATATATATATATATATATATATATATATATATATATATATATATATATATATATATATATATATATATATATATATATAAGCTTTATAAACACACACTTTCAAAATTCATTACGAATTCAATATGGGACTTAACTAACTGAAAGGTCAAATTGGTGGTAAAAAGTTATTTTCAAAAATATGGTGTTGATTTTTCAGATACTTTTGCATTTGTTATAAGACATGATACAATTAGGTTATCATACAATTAGGTTATCAGTTGCCTTAGCAGCAAAATTGGGATGGAAAATTTATTATTTTGATGTTAAATCAACTTTTTTGAATGGGTTGTTTAATTAAGACATTTATATTAATCAACTTGAAGGTTTTATGGTTGCAGGAAGTAAAAATAAATTTTACAAGCTTCACAAAGCCCTATATAACTTAAACCAAGCACCAAGAGCATGGTATAGTATAGTTGATGTCTACCTTTTACAAAGTGGTTTTAAAATAAGTGAAAATGAGACTACTTTGTACGTGAAGAGAACAAAGAATGAAGTGCAACTAATAATATCATTGTACGTTAATGATTTGTTGGTTATAGGGAATGAATCCAATTCTCTAAGTTAATTCAAGCAAGCTATGGAGAATGAATTTGAGATGACATGTTTTGGTGAAATGAAATATTTCTTGGAATAGAGATCTTTCAGTCAAGTGCTGGAATCTTCATTTCTCAAAAGAAATATGTCTTGGAGGTATTAAAGAAGTTTCATATGGATAAAACCAAGCCTATTTCCACACCTCTGGTTGTGAATGAAAATTTATCGAAGGATAATGGTAATAATAGTGCAGATGCTTCTATTTATAGAAGTTAAGTTTAATTAGAAGTTTGTTGTATCTTTCGACCGGCTGATTTAATGTTTCTTTGCTAACTTACTTTCGAGTTCATGCATTCTCAAGTCAAGTTCATCTTGGTGCAACTAAGAGGGTTTGAGGTACATAAAAGGTACAATGACTATGGTTTGTGTTTTTGAAATATAGCGTAAAGATCTCCAGGATATCAGATAATGATTGGCCTGGAAGTGTAGATGATGCAAAAATTACATCTGGATATGTTTTCTCATTTGGTAGTGTCGTATTCTCATGGAATTCAAAGAAAAAAGAAATTTGTGCCCAGTCATCAGATGAAGCTAAGTATATTTACTATGCTGACAAGCTATTAGAACAAGATTTGGTTATGCAATTATGTATTTGAGTTTTGATGATAACAAAGAGTATGTTTGAGTCAACAATTTTGTTACTCTAATATTTGTTGTATTTTTAAGAATAAACAAACATGTTTTGCTTCTGATGAATGGCGTGGTCAAGATATTAGAAGAGAAAATGCTCCGCTAAAGCTCTGAGAGGTTACGATGAACAAGTAGAGAGGAAAGTTTGAGAAGGATCTCAAATTAAGTTACTATGATACGTAAGTCTGAAGAAACCAGTCTGAAGACCTCAAGAAAGAATTTTTGAGTGAACATAGTCAAAGATCCCGAAGACTCAAGTTTCAAAAGACAAAGGATTACGAAGACCAAATCTTTGAAAGACTACGAAGGCGTGGCTCAAAGACTACGAAGACTTGAAGTTCTTCTGAACTTAGTTGTGATACAAGGTTACAAGACCAAGTGCTGAAGAATCTAAAGACATGGTTCTGAAGACTCTGAAGACTTGAAGTTCTTTCAACCTTAATATATGATACACGTTTTAAAAACCAAGTGCTAAGGACATTGAAGAGGAAGACCTAAAGACTCTAAACGCTTGAAATTTTGACTAACCAAAAGTTATATTCTCTCCTCTTACTCATGCTCGCAGAAGCCTATAAAGTACAGGTGGTTAGAAGATAATGTTAACGTGGTACAATAGTACATGGTACAAACAAACATTTCATTCCACTACCATGAAGGACGGACGCTGCGTACGATCTTGTCCCCCATGTTCTCTCAAGCCGCCATAAATTCGTTATTTCCATATGTACTCCTCAACGGTTGCATCACATGCATGACTCTATATAAAGGCTTAAAGACTTGAAGAAACAGCTGATAATTAACGAGAAAACACACTATGCTCAAACGCTATTATTTCTTTGTAAAAAGTTGTATATTCTTTCAAGTCATTGTGCTAAAACTCTGTTTACATATTAGCTTTTCTAGAAGCATATTTACTTGTAAACAAACTTGTTATCAAACGGCTGTTTGACTGTTCCTTGAGAGACCAGTTTAGTCGAATTCTCGAAAGTCTAGAACGATTAGTCATAGAGGTTGATAGTTAGTCACACACGTTGGTGTGGCGGTGTTAATCACATACAATTGGTGTATGCAAGTGTAATAATTAGTTGGATTATTTGATCAAGTCCTCGTAGGAGAGGCAAATCACTTGTGAGGGTGGACTAGAGTAGCTTGAAGTTTTCAAGTGAACTAGTATAAAAGTGTTGTGTTCTTTATTGCTTTCTAATTCCTTCATCTTTATCAAAAGAAAAGCAAACGGAAAAGAGATTGTTTTAAAAGAAAAGTTTTCAAAGGCTAAAACCCATTCAAATCCCCATTTCTTATGTTTTTCGCACCTTCAATGACAAATTAAACTATTTGACCAAGGAAGGTTTTAACAGATGTGGGACAATTTCCAAACAAAGCTACTATCATATGGGTGGATACCAAATCTGCTATAGTCATCGCTAAGAATCCAGTCCAACATGGAAGAACCAAAGCAAGCAACTCAATTTTCAAAAATCTTTTAAATCTAGAAAACTAGTGAAATCGCCACCTAATTTTATTTGTTCTAAAAGGCGGAAAATATAGATAAAACCCCAAGCAAGCGGATAAGGCGGTCGTGACCAAAAAGTGGGATCGGGAGTTGGTTATGTAGCGGAAGGTATTAGCACCCACATCCATCGTACTCGATGGGACCCATTTAATTATACGCGTTTGTGTGTGTGTTTATTGCTAAGTTATGAATACCAAAAGGAAAAGAAATTGTTTGTTTATTATTTTGAGTTTGACACGGTTTCGGAACCGCGTGCCTACATATTCCCTCGTGCAATAGGAAAGTCAAAACTCTGTAGTTCCTCTTAAAAGGTTTTAAGTTTGTTGTATTGATTTTAAAAAAATCGTGCATCTATACATTTCAAATACTTTGAACTAGGACTTGTTTTGTTTGTTTGAAAAGCTTAAGTCCTCGTTAGTATTTGAAACGACTATTACACCCTCTTTATCCGAAAAGAGTTTTTACGATCGTATGAGCGATAAAAGAATTTGAATGAGTTGAATTGTTTTTTATGCGGGTGAAAAGTACCGAACCATAAGTCTAGCATCCTATGATTCAAATACTAGAAACAAGATGAACTCAATGCCCATCGAGTCGTCTATCATCCCAAAAGTTTTTTTCTTTTATGAAAGAGTGAAGTGAAACAAAGTTCACGTTATTAAGAATCTTTAAGTAGCTAGTCTAGCATCCAACGACTTAAAGATTCGAAGTTCATTTTTTTTGCAAGTGTTTAAACAACTAGTCTAACATCCAATGGCTTAAACACTTGAGTTTTCTTTATGAAAGAATTTAGAAAATGCACTCGACGTTGGATCGAGGTTTGTAATTTAATTAGGAAAGTGTTTTGGAGGTACGGGTTATGGTTAATTGAACCTATGGTCCTAAAGTGTGATAATGGAAAAGAACAAACAATTGTACAAACGTTTAAATAAAGCAAGTAAATAAATTAAAAGCCCATACAAGGTGGCTCAAATAATCTATTGTGTAGGTGCATGCATGAAATAAATTCAATCGATTAATTAAACAAAACTTAATCAAGTAATTAGTTTAATAAAATTAATTAGGTAAACTAATTAATTTTGAATAATCTAATTAGATAATTAAATAATGTTTAACCAATCAATCAAAGTTTCATTGTGAGCCCAAGAGTAAGCGTGGTGTGTGCAAAAAGGTGTGGCCGTTGGGACGCTTCAAAGCTTTGTCCACTCAGGGTAATAAAAGATGGCTTGCATGAGTATTAGTTGGAAAATGTTTTCGGTTTGTGCTTTGTGAATGAATAATTAAATAATAAAGCAATAAAAATTATTTACTAACTATTACAACAAATGGGAATGGGGGTACAAATTTACAAATGGGGAATAAAATAGAAAAGAAAATGCTAGAAACTTCCTAATAATAAAAAAAAAACTAACTAACACTACTATTACTATTTTTTTTGTATTTTGGGGTATATTACATATTTTATTGGTTAGTAACAATTATGGGTTAAGAAAATAATATTGTTACATTATACTAACAACAATAGCTTTCTTTTAATAATAATAATAATTGCTATGATAGAAATAATAATAACTATTAAAAAAAGGTTAACTATATAGTAACAGTTAGTAATGATAATATATTAATAATAATCAATAAAACTAATAGTTAGTAAAAAAAAATAAAAATAAATTAGCGATAATGGTAAATATAAATATAATAGTAATAATGGTAATATAAATAATAATAGTATTAGTAATAATCTAATATGATAGTAATAATTATTTAGCAGTAATAATGGTAGTAATACTAATAATATAAGTAATAATATAAATAGTAGTAATGATTTAATATGATAATAATAATAAGCATATTACTAATCCTAATTTAAAACAAACAAAGTGGAAAAAAGGTAAAACCGTCTATTCTCTCTCGAAACGCTCCTTCCAACTCTCGACCCTCTCAATGGAAACCCAGAACTTCGTCTCTGATCTCGCCGCTCCATCAGAAACCCTCGTCGGCCTCTCTCTCACGCAATTTCTCACGTAACCCTCACACTCTCTCACGGTTGCTCTCTGTGTCCTCTCGGTGTCTCACCGTTCACGACCGTCGCTCTCTCTTCCTCTCTCGATCTCGCTTCTCTCCGCCTCAATCGCTGTTTGCATCGATTTACGATCATTGATCGTGTTTTAATGTTGTTTCTGATGTTCACCGATTTGGCTTTGAAGGTTTGGAACTCTTGGTCGACGATGATGGTACGGTGAGCAGTCCAACCGGTGAGATTATTCGATACTTCTCCTCTCTTCTCTCAATTACGAAGGGTTTGTGGGTGCAGGAAAATGATGAGCATGTTAGGGTGTTTATGATTGTTTGCTACTTTGGTTACGTGTTTTGGAACGATTGGTTATTTTGCTTTCTTTGGTTTTTATTTGCCTAAACGGATGCTATGCTTGATACTTTTTTGAACTGGTTTTGCTTTTTGTTTTTTCTTGGTCAGAACAGGTCCTCCTTACTGGTATCTTTTTAACTCTCTATATAGGAACAGATACTACACTTCATTTCAATCCTCTCCCTCCCTTTGAGTTTTTTTTAATATTATAACAGATGCTACACTTTTCAGCCACTGCTATCCCTGAACAGATACCATGCTTGCATATTTGGTTACCTTTGATCCATTATGCTATCCTTCTGAATAAATTGAACAGATTCTGCCTTGGTCTTACTTGCTGCAGTATTGGCTTCTTTACCATTTATGTGCAAATTATAGCTGTCCCTCACAGTCTGTGGTATTATTGCTTGTAACCAATGTCCCTTTTCCACTTCTGGCCTAAGGTATCTGCTGTGGTATTGCTGCTTTGTTCTCTCTTTATACATTCAACTGCTGCTTGGGTAAAAATCAGTGTTTGGGTGAAATAAAATTTCCTCTTGTATCTGTTATACTTCTTTGTTGTCTTGACCAAACTCCTCTCATCTCCTTTGTCCCTTGTCTCTGCTGCCTATTGGATTTAAATATATATTACTGCCTATTGGAATTTCTGTCTCTCTTGCATTGGGCTGATAAAGAATTGCTTTGTTGGGCTGTTTTATTTGGAAAAATGATGGTTCTGATTTCCCTTTCAGACCTCCTTTTGTGAACCAACAACAAAGGTTGTTGTGATTTGCAAAAGGAAGTCGTGGCCGATGAAGGGACTTTAAAGTTCCGAGGCTTAGTTGCTTGTATATAATCAAAACCCTTAATTCTGATTCCTGACACAAACCCTAATGATGAGTCCGAAAGAATTGTCTTCTTTAATTTCTTGCTTTAAAATTTGTATGATTACGATTTGATGCTAATCACTTCCTCTTTTCTCGTTTTTTGTAACATGTGGAGGATGGATCAAAGATAGGAAATCTTGAAGATCGGATGGCGAGGGATGAATAAGAAGCAAGCACGAAGATTTGAAAGTTGTCAAGACTTCAAAGAAACTTAGAATTAGGCGATTCTTGCATTTTTGTAGTAAAACTTGTATTTCAATACAAACTAAGTCAACTCTTGTAGTACTATAACGATGGATTTGTAATGACTTTTTTGTAAAATTTATGCAAATCAAATTCTAAAGACACAAGGTATTCAATGTATGTTTCCCTCCTTGAGAAGATTCAAACAAAAATTGGAATGAGAGTGTGGAACTTGTAATTGATGAGTGAAATAACAAATGAATGAGACATTCGAAACCTTTGTTGAAACTTGAAGGATTCTTTAATTGAAATGAGTCACTTGAACTTTGTGTAGAAAATATTAGAAACTTTGTAGAATTCTTGCAAGAATGCAACCAAGCTTTGAATGGTGTACATCAATCAAATTGCCTTAAATCATGGTGCTCGGAAACAAAATCCAGTTCCAACTTTTTTCCTCACATTTCCAAACTTGCCAAGATGGAAAATCTCTTAATTAATGATACAAAAGAATCAAAATTCTCTTTTGCATTCTTCAAACTCAAGAAATGCACTCAAAAGTCCAACAATTCACACTTCCTACATGATAAACTTCAATATTCATCTTTAAACTCCATGGCCCAATCGGTAGCCCCAAATTTACTTAATTATGGAAAACCTTGATTATGCCTCAAAATTACATCAATAAAGGCGTCAAGTACCTCAATGATCCGAAATCCGTGCACAAGAGCTATTGGATAAGAAAATGAAAATTACTTTGAAATACTTGCAATTGTAGCTCATCGGACGAAACAAAGAACCAATTAATGTGTCTCGAATCGGGAGAAGCCTTGGTGATGAATAAATAGAAGAGTAGGAGAACATGAGAGCCATCTTGGTGATTGACAACATAACCCAAATTCTGCACTAACGGAAAAACACGGAAGTCGAGAAAACCTCGGCTCAACCACGATACGAATATAGAATGAAAAAAAAATTAAGCGGGTAAATTTTGAGTCTGATTGCCCTATTCAATCATCTTAGACACGGTAAGTGAGAAAGATTGACAACTTTCGAGCGTTCAAGGTGAAGAATTGAATACTAGAAGAAAAATTTGCCCTACGCGGAAACAAATGCCACAAAGAAAACAGATAACAACATCTTGACTACGAGTCAAGGAACAACACTGAGGAGAAACTTGCTAAGCATCAACGGAATGCTTTAACACAATGCCAATGAGGAGATAATTAGGGATTTCAACAACAGGGGATAACCGTGTGGAAATGACTTTGACAACAATTTTAATGAAAATGCTATGAGAATAGAAACGAACTTCTCAAGCGAAAAGAAAAATAACCAAAATTGAAAAATTGACATGAGTGAGAACTTAACAAAGAGTTCTCTGATAACTAAGGAATACCTGGAAACCTTACACAAAGTTGAAAATTTGACATGACTGAGAACTTAACAAAGAGTTCTCTGATAACTAAGGAATACCTGGAGACCTTAAACAGAAATGAAATGACATGATTGGGAACTTAACAAAGAGTTCTCGATAACTAAGGAATACAGAGACCTTAAGCGAAATGAAATGACATGATTGGGAACTTAACAAAGAGTTCACGATTGACAAGATTGAGAACTTAACAAAGAGTTCTCGAAAACATGACTAGAACAATATTGGAATTGTTGGTGCGAAAATCGAGGAATGGCATCTTTGAATGTCTTTGTGTAACCGAGTTACAAGCGAGGATTGATGGCGCGAGAATACAATTCTCGGGGATAAACAAAACAATATCTAGCACACGGCGTGATATAGATGTTTATGAAGTCGGTAAATCTTGTTTCTGACATTTCTGCTGATGAGAGATCTTACTGAACATGTACGGACATGTTTGAACAACTTCTGAGTTGACAAGATCTTCAATTTGTAGGCAGATAGCTTTACCGTTGATAGAAGAATCAAATTCAGCACCTGTGAGTGAAAAACTTCTAGGGTAATGAGCTTGATTTCGACATTGTATGGACAATGCGTTGCAGCAAGTGGATATGTAGATCAACGTATGAGTTGGAGAAATATCTTGAGATTTGAATAAACATCTCGCCAGGTGGATATTTATTTGTTGAGTAGTTGATGACTTCTTGGAAATAAGCGCGGAAGTTTGATGTAATTTTAGAGAATAACTCGAGGAGGGTATATTGTGGAATTCGCCATAATATTTCTTTGAGAAGATCCTTGTCGAAAGAAATCTTTGAAAATACCAAGAATAATGTTGTAGTAATCCTTTACGAAGGAGATTCACTTGGGAGAGAAATAAGCTTCATTGAAACTTAGTAAGAAAACCGTGTGGAAAATTCAAGGATTCGGTTGAATAATTTTCTTGACGTTTGAGTCCGTCTGAAAGAGACAAATTTATTGGGAAGAAATCTCGATCGAGAGGTTTTGTATCGTGATTGAATACTACTTTTAGTGGAATATGTGTATAAAAGTTATAGCGATCGATTTAATGGGTTAGGGTCTAATTTTAAATTTCTTAAAATATAGGGGTCTAAATTTTAAAAATATATGAGTTTCAAAATAAATAGGAGTAAATGCCCTTAAATTTTAAGTAAATCTTAAGGCTCCAAATTTTCACAAAATTCTTTTCATACATTTTTAAAAATATATTTTTTTAAACAAATATTTTAATCAAACATTGACTTTTTATTTTCATAAAAAGTTGACTTTTATTTTGAAAAAATCAACATTTTGTATTTCAGAATTTTTTTCTTCGAAAATATAGACATTTTTATATTTTTGATAAAAAAATTGCTTTTTTCAAAAAGTCGATTTTTTTTATTTTCAAAAAATTGATTTTTTTCTGAAAAAATCGACTTTTTATATTTTCGACAAAAATTGATTTTTTTACAAATCGGCATTTTTTTTCTTTTCGCTATAAAATCGGTTTTTTCTCAAATAAATCAACTTTTTGTATTATCGACAAAAAATTGATATTTTTCTGAAAAACCCGACTTTTTATATTTCGACTTTTCTGAAAAATTTATATTTCATAAAGATAGTTTTCATATCTTTTGTAGGTATTCATTCATAATTGGAGCATTGAGTAATAAAGTGTCGAAGACACAGCTTCAGACGCGCGATTTGAGCAACTCATCAACGAATAAGGCTCAAAATCAAAGAATAAAAAATCATCAATTTGATTGATATTTTTCCATGGTTAGATAGGAAATTGAATAAGCTTTCCAACGCTTCAATAGGCAATTCAGATTACGATTCTCAAGTAATGGCAAAACAAGATCTTGATTTTTTTATCTGATTGTCTTGGCGCCTAAGCCGGGCTAAGCGCGACCTCAATTTGAACTCATTAAAAGGCAAAAACACATTTTAGGTTATGGGTTGGGTACTTTTGAGTCCCAACACCATCAACATCATTTTTTGATAGATTAGCTTAGAAAACAACATTGGAGCTTGCAATCGGATGATCGGAGTTGAATTCCTCGTCGATTGGTGTTGACAAACCAAGAAATGTTTGGTTCCTCTTCTTCTCTTTGTAATCTCTTTTGTTGGATTTTGTATGTATATTAACTCTTAACTCATGTATATTTATGCCATGCGTTATATAAAGCTTGTTTACAAATCTGTGTTTGTTGTTATCTTAGGTTTTACCTTGTGTTAGGGATTTGAGTTGTGATAGACATATACTTCTTATATTCTTACCTAGGATGATTATCATTAGTTTGAATGCTAGAAATGGGTTTAGATCGACATTCACTTAGGGTATCGATATTAATGCCTATGTGTCGGGAGTTTGAGGTAGACATAGTCGTTCTGAGTGACACGGTTGACTTTTGTGTTGTTAAGGTAGAGCGGACATGGCTATTGAGGTGATCGGTTGAATTCTCAATTTGGGTTAGCAATGACTTAGGTTGTGAGATATATGTGATGACATAGGCGAGTATCGTAGGTTGAGTTTAATTGGTCGATAGGTTTAAGTCATGGGGGTGTACATTTGTTCCGGACAAGTTGTCTATCCTTCATAATTTTGTTCATTTACTTTTTGTCTTTTCTTTACAACTCATTTAACCTATATAATCATATTTTGGTCGAATTGTCGAGCAGCGAATCAATAACCAATCTTTGTGGACACGATCGATATAATCTATATATCACCCGATAAAATAATATTTTACTTTTTACTTGCCGCTAATACCCCATAACACGAACCCGCCACCAAAACATTATCTAACAAATTTAGTCATCATATTTGTAACTTTCTCAAGATTTTTGGATTTTCATTTGGTTATGATAATTCAACTGATACTTATAAGACTGTGTATTTCACTCCCAACAAGTTGAAAATATTTAGTTTCCCCAATAATATTCATAAATTATTCGACTTCCTCACATGGTTCCTTTAAAGCGTCGGGATCTTGTTCCCTATATACACAAGTTTATCAGTGATGTTGTTTATTTGAATGGCACTATCATTATATTAGCCGAGATATTGTTGAAGATATTGTGATTATCTCGCTGAATCTGGGGACGGACACATATAGCAAGTTGCTCCCTCGTGAAGATTTTGTTGATGTTTCATTTCATTTGCCAACTATTCATGTGTTGGAAGACTCTCTCTATTTTAGTCACCATACCGAAGAAACTCATTTTATAATATGGAAGATGAAGGAATTTGGAATTGAAAAGTCTTGGACTCAATTTCTTAAATATGTTATCGGGTTCTTTCTAATGAATATAAATATGATTATTTTCTGGCTCCACTGTGCCTTTATGAGAGTGGCATCATACTAGTACAAGCATCTAACGATGTTCCATTGCAAGTGATTGCCTATAATTGGATGGAAAATAGAATAGACAAAACTAGAACGCATAAGCAAATGAAGTGGATGTTTAACCAAAATTATGTTGAAAGCTTGGTTCCCACAAAGTTGAAGTAAGTTCCTCTTCAATTGTTTACTGTTTGAGTTTATGTCATTTTAAATTCCTTGGCATTTATCAATATCAGTGGAATGATCTTTAGGTACTTCAAGTATATATTCGCACTAACATTGGAATGTACCTGATAATGATATTGCATTAGAATGTAATTTTTGATAACTCAAACCTTTAGTCACTTTAAAGTACTTTCTTTATTTGTTTTCAATGGATGTGCATGTGCTTGTGAAAATTATCCTCTCATTTTTTCTACTGTCTTTTCTACTGTCTTATTGGGGAATACGTATTAACTGAAAGTTGAATTTATTAGCATAATGATTGCAATGGAGTTACCTTTTGAGAAAGGTTGGTTTAAGAATGCAAAGCACCACATACAGAACCATAATTGAATTAGAAAACAAACTATAAAATAAAAATAAATTCTTACGAAACTCCTAGGATAAAACAATCCACTGTCAATATATTTTGCATACAAAAATAAAGTTATTAAAACTGAATGAAGGACTCATTACACAGGAGAGTGAAACACTAAAATATAAAAGGTAAAATCAAACACAAAGAAAAACTCTCAACAATGCAGCCTCTTTTAGTGCTCATTCAAATGAGCCATTCAACCAGAAAGGAACATACTTTCAGCTAATTGGAACCAAACTTTCAAAATAACCCTCAGAAAAACGCCAATCTATTTTATTGGTAATTCTAGTTCGCTCAACTCTATTATCTCTAGAATTATAGATAATTGCTTGGTCTTCACGATCACTTGCCAATATCAGTGTTGCACCATTCTCAGAAATGTACAAGGGATACAGTGACAATAGACCATTAAAGTCACATAATAAATGGTCTACATGAAGATTCTCATAACTTATTTTAAAGAGTTGAGTCAAGATTCTTCAACTCCAAATTGTGTCATCTGCCATACTACAAAATGGTTACCTTTAAATTTATAAAAAAACAAGACAATTCATCAACGCAGCAATACTTGGATCAATAACATAAGAGGCTTCATTGAAAACCGGAGGAGGCAACAACTCTCTACGTGTTTCGGTAGCAACATCCAACAAGATTATCAAATATCTCACAACAGAAAGAGTATCCCGCCAATCATTATATGGGAACTCATTTAGAAAGGCCAACCAAATTAAACTGCCATCCAAACACACACCTCTATTGTATTGAAGATGATCAACAATAACCATTTTATCGGGTAAACTCTGAATATCTCTCCAGACATTATGATTAAAACAAAACACCTTTATAAATCTATAACCGAACGCCACAATCTTGTAATTCTCCGTTGAAATATCATAAACAAACGTGTATCCGAGCGTTTTAGGCATAAATTTGGACCGAGGTTTGTGAAAAGATCCTAGTCTATCAGATATTGTCCCTGTGGCTGGATTCCAAACACGGAACCAGGCATTTTTAAACTCTATGGTGGATGTGGTATACTGAAACAAACAGATCAATCCGTTGCATGAACCGATGACTTGGCGTTCGTTGTGTTTCAATTGGTGGGAGGAAAGGGTGATGGATGTATTAGCACGTAAATGAGTTATAGGTAAGGATACGAAACCGTAATCTCCATAATTACCGTACGTGAGTAGTAGGTTCGTATTTCTTCGTGACCGTTGAAGGTGCAGTTGAACAAATGTGGGATCAGATATGAGTTTGTTCCATGACTTGGAAACGCACTTGAGTCGCATGAGAGATTTTACAGGAAGAAATGATATGATTTCTTCAATAAGGTGATGAGAGAGGAGTATCGGTGAGAGCGACATACCTGCACTCTGATCACCGAGAGTCAACAAAACGGTGCCGTTTATGTTGAAGTTGCTATGAGCAGAAGAAATATAGAGTCTTCAATACTTATAGGAGAATTGAGTAAATTGAGTATTTCAAAATTTCAAACTTAACGGCTAAGTAAACGGTTAAAACTTAACCGCGAAGTAAACAACTGATGTTTATAGAAATAGTTATCAACGTAATCTTATCTATCTATAGAAATATTAAATTTAAATTAACACATATATCCGTTTTGTCCTTTTTATTTTATTTAATATTGACATTATCTTAAAGTTAATATAATAAAAATATATATAGAGTTATAATTTATTTTTTTGGTTTTAAATAAAATGAAAAAATAATTCTATTTATAGTAATCCATTTATATATTAGAAAAAGTAGGTAAATAAAAGGAAATTTTGTTAAGATAGTTGTATAAAAATAGAAATAGTTTATATAAATATTATTGATGTTTTAGAATTATTGTATAAAATATTTAAACCAATAGTAAAGTTGTTATATTAATATATTTTGATAAGTAATTTCATGTTTTCGTTTATATTCATTAATTTGATAAGTAATTTCATGTTCTTGTTAATGTTCAACTATATTTTGATCAGTAACTTCATGTTTCCGTTAGTATTCAATATTTTGATCAGTAATTTCATATTTTCGTTAATATTTAATATTTTAGTCAGCAACTTCATATTCCCGTTAATATTCAATATTTTTATCACTAACCTCAGGTTCCTATTAATATTCAATATTTTTATCAGTAACTTATATTCTCATTAATATTCAATATTTTGATCAGTAACTTCATGTTCCCGTTAATATTCAATATTTTAATGAGTAACTTCATGTTCATGTTAATATTTAATATTTTCATAAGTAAATTTATTTTCCCGTTAAAATTTAATATTTTGATCAATAAATTCATGTTCTCACTAAAATTAAATTATTGAAATGATGTTTGAATGTCTATGTATAAAAATATATATTTGTCATTCTCAAATATTGTTTGTTGACAACCGATAACCGATAGTATTAATATAATTAAGCAATCATAAAGTTTAAAAAAGATGTAGTAATTGATTTAGTTCAACAAATGTTATTGATTTAATACGGAAAAAAATGTGATTGATTTAGTAAAAAAATTATGATTGATATAATAACTCATATGTTCACACGGATTTTGGTATTGTTACTTGGGCGTTTATACGGTATTGGTGTGTCACTCGTGCGTTCGCACTTGTATTTGTGTGGTATGCACGTTTTTGTTTTAAAAATGTAATAAAAATTGTAAATAGGCAAAAAAAATTCAATAATTAACCAATATTTTTGTCATATTTGGATGGCCTTTTGCTTATTCACATCTGTGCTTTTATTTAGTTTTTTTTATTCTATTTTTTTTCTTCACTACTTCCGACATATTCTTCCAATCTTCTACGTTGACGTAATTTGAAGGGAAACTAATGATTGAAAACTTATAGGGACGAGTTGTCTCTCCGTGAGGCTTAGAGTCTTATATTCATGAAAATAAATAATAAAAAACATAAATAAAATAGTATTTAAATTTACGTAAATGAATATCAAAAAATATTTAAAAATAAAAATTGAATATTGAAAAGCGCGAATAACTAATTCTCATCACCAAAAATTTTCTCCAAATCTTTCGTCCCTCACTTCTTGATCTTCTCCCCAAAAACAAACCTCATTTGTTAGGGTTTCTTCCAACTCATTCACGGACAACCCAAAATATTCAAATCCTAATTGTATTAGCTCTTGTTTGTTGCAAATAAAAGAAACACCATCGTAGAATTCCGTTCCAAATTACAAAGAGTTAGGTCCTAGAAGTCATTGTATCATATATGTCAAAGCATCAAACACTAAGTCTTTGTTACTATTGTAATCTTTACCTTGATTTCAACTTTCATTGTAGTTTTTCTTCAAGATTATATCTTTATGCTTGCATTTTTTATATTGGTAACCTAACATGCTTCAATATAGCTTCTTTCAGTTCCGTGACATTGTGGTTGCCTTGTCAACAATGTTGTCGCATTGTCGACATTGACATAATCAATACTCTTAACTTTTGAGAGGGTCGGAGAAAGTTGGGTGCTTGAAGTCACCGTCTCAGCTACTTGAACCCCTCGAACACCAAGTCTCAGGTAATATAGCGATATCTATGCTTCGGTTTCATTCTTCATAATGGTTTTTCTTCTAAATTATATATTTATGCTTGCGTATTTTATATAGGTAATCTAACATGTTTCATTATAGTCTCTTTTAGTTATACTACATATGCATTGTAACATTGTCTCCGCGTTGTTGATACCAACACAATTAGGTAATCTTAACTTTTGATAGTGTTTATTTGGATTATTCTTTTTTGATAGCTTTATAAGTTGCTTGAAAATTCATATGAGGTTAGGTTTCACTGTGTAGCGGCAAAAACTTTGAGTGTAAGCCATTTATTGACTCAACTTGTGAAATAACAATGAAGTCGCCACCACGATTTTATTTTATCCAAAGGTCAAGAAAAAAGAGAGAATAAAATTCTAAAAAAAATGAGATCAAGGTTCAGGGGTTAGTTATGCAAAAGGAAGGTATTAGGCACCCTATACATCTAGGGTACTCCAGAAGAACCTCTTTGAAAATTTGTATATGTGCTAAAAAAATTGTACAAGTTGGATGGTGGGGGTAAGAAAAAAAGTATTTTTTTAATTTTTAATTTGATAGAACTTCCAATGAGTTTCAGGCCTACATACCAACAATGTGCAAAGTTGAAATCAAAACCCATGTAATTCGGGTAAAAAAGACCGAAATTTATGTGTTGGTTGATTTTAAGAAGAATAAACATCATCGTCGTATCCAAGTGGTGAACATGCCTACTACCAATTATGAGAAATGAGTGTTTTGTTAACTCAAAGCGGAGAATTTAAGCTCGAATTTTCATCAATAAGCATCCTCGATACCAAGTGGAAAACATTTATATTCACTACATATTGTAGAAGTATAGCAGTCGGATCGGTACAAAGAATTGACAAGAGTCTAATCTTTCAAGAAAATGGTTTTGGAGAGAAAGCGACAAAGGGCTCAAAAAGTTTGAGTGGGGTTATTTGTTTTTGTCTTAAAAATGGTGAGTATTATTAAATGGATTAAGAGTTCATTAAAAAAAAAAGCTTTGAAAATGCATGGACCTAAATCCAAAATTTTATGAAAGTGGTTCGAGTTTTGAAAACAAGAATTGAAAAAGAGAGGATTTTGAAAATTAAAGAATATGGGAGGAGATGAAGAGGCTAATCTATGTACAAAAAGTAAAAGGTGAGGGTAAAAGAAAGATCTAGCCGAGTAGGAAACTCAGTACTTGACATCAAAAAGTCAATACAATATTCCTTCTTTTGGATTACCACACAAGCAATTAACCAGACAAAAATACCAAGTCTCGGATAAACCAATGCCTCAGATGAAATTCATGTCTTAAAAAAGCAGGCATAATAAGCATATTTAGAAAATCCACTCGTATCGAATACAAACGGAATAACCTGCATATAGTTAAAATAATCCAGGCACAGACATAATAACAACAAGATCACTAAAACTTCGAGTTGAGGTTGAGGTCCTAATCCTAAGTCGAAGGTCAAACTCCGAACATAGGGATAGTAACCAAGTCCGAGAACAAACAACTAAAAAGTTTTTTAGTGTTTAAGTTGAATTATTAAGTGTTTTCAAAAAGGAAAATAAAGCTCAAGTGAGCAAATTCAAAATGACAAGAAAATAAAAATGCTCAAGTGAGCAAATGAAAAAAAGACATGAAATGTAAATGTTAAAATAAAATGCGTAAAGTAAAGGGCGTAAAAATAAAGGCGAAAAGTAAAAGCATAAAATAAATTTAATTGTTAGTAATTAGTTGTTAGTAGGATAATCATCTTGAAGCTTGCGCATGAAGACTTTCCAGAAGCTTGATAGAATCATAGCGACCACACGACAAGTTTCAATTGTTTTTTGTCAAGTATATCATCCATTCGGAACAATCAAAGATCTCAACACTTGATCAAAGATGATTGAGAATTTCAATTGGACAAAGTTAGTGAAAACTTATCAGGAGCTTGATTTAAAAAATCATAGCGACTACACGACAAGTATCACAGGTGGTTGAACCAAAATCAAAGCTCAAACAATCTTTTGGGGCTTTTAAAAACATAAAGTTTATGTCACCAATTGATCATTTTCCGATTCGGGACAAAAATGAAAAAATAGAATGGGATGAGATGAAGAGGGAGAGGATATGTCACAAAACCATCCACGCGTCAGATGAATTCATTCGGCCTAACTTCATCAATATCAATCAATCATCTTGGTGGATTTGGTCATGAGACCTATCAACACCCAAGTTCCATTGATGTTGAGGAAATTTATGACTCCAAATAATTCCAAAATCAGAAATAAATATTTAATAATAAATTAATAATTAATAATTATTTAAAAATAGATATTTAATTAGATTTTATTGATAACATACATAACGGTATCCATGCATCAAAATAAAATCCTAAAAAAATTGTCCAAGGTCAAACAAGATTAAACAAGAGTTGACAAATTTTTGAAAATAAATCTTAAGAAAATAAATTTCACTTAAATAAAGTCAAAAGCATTTAATGTTAGTAGGTGATTCATCAAATCACTAAGGATAAAATAGTAAATTTTACATTGATTGGACATGAAACCCAGAAAATTAATTAAACTCAAGTAATTTTTTTAATTCATGTGAAAGTAATTATTTTGGCTTATAATTATGACCAGGATGAATAGATATAACCTGTAAAACGTAACACATAAATCCAGAACTTCTCACCTCACGAGATTTGTTCTCTTCATAGTTAAAACACCACTAGCAAGTCATGCACCACCAAAAATTAATCAGACTTTGGATTATCCCTTACCCGTGTAAAGTACCACACATGTACTTTTTCACAAGTACACATAATAATAATAATAATAATAATAATAATAATAATAATAATAATAATAATAATAATAATAATAATAATAATAATAATAATAATAATAATAATAATAATAATAATAATAATAATAATAATAATAATAATAATAATAATAATAATAATAATAATAATAATAATAATAATAATAATAATAATAATAATAATAATAATAATAATAATAATAATAATAATAATAATAATAATAATAATAATAATAATAATAATAATAATAATAATAATAATAATAATAATAATAATAATAATAATAATAATAATAATAATAATAATAATAATAATAATAATAATAATAATAATAATAATAATAATAATAATAATAATAATAATAATAATAATAATAATAATAATAATAATAATAATAATAATAATAATAATAATAATAATAATAATAATAATAATAATAATAATAATAATAATAATAATAATAATAATAATAATAATAATAATAATAATAATAATAATAATAATAATAATAATAATAATAATAATAATAATAATAATAATAATAATAATAATAATAATAATAATAATAATAATAATAATAATAATAATAATAATAATAATAATAATAATAATAATAATAATAATAATAATAATAATAATAATAATAATAATAATAATAATAATAATAATAATAATAATAATAATAATAATAATAATAATAATAATAATAATAATAATAATAATAATAATAATAATAATAATAATAATAATAATAATAATAATAATAATAATAATAATAATAATAATAATAATAATAATAATAATAATAATAATAATAATAATAATAATAATAATAATAATAATAATAATAATAATAATAATAATAATAATAATAATAATAATAATAATAATAATAATAATAATAATAATAATAATAATAATAATAAATACAATTAGGGATATACATTCTCCTTAGGATAAAAAGTAAAGGAAGAAAAAAATTGGAGCTATGTAAATACTGTGGTGAAAACTTATTCACGGTAAATGATGTAACCCTATTAAAATTGAGGGGAAAAAAATCATATTTAAACTAGTAACAAACCCGTGTGTTGTACGGATTTTAATCTGGACATCTGTTTATATAATATATTTATTTTAAATAAAAAATATATATTTAGATTAATAATATAATAATTTTTTTCCGTATATTATTTTTGGATAAAAAATATTACGCTCATAAATATCATTTTTCGTACATAAATTTTATTAGATTAATAATAGATTTTTTCTCGTATATAAATATTATTTTTATTTAGGTATAGTTTAAAAAATATTTGGATCAATTATAAAGTTCGATCAATAATAAAGTTTTTTCTTTTATAGCAAAAGCATTTATTAAAAGTTATTTTATAAAATATTACATTATAATATCAAAATAAATAAATAATTTTAAAAAAAGATATTGTAAACAGAAATATTAAGGTTTTAGAAAGAAAAAATGATGAAGAAAGAAACAATATGAAGGTTTTAGAAGAAACAAACAATTGGAGAAAAATTGGAAAAAATTAGATACGAGAGAAAACTAATATGAGAGAAAAAAATGGAAGAAAAATGAAAGAAAAGAGAAAAATTAGACTGTACATTTTTTATTGATTTGAAAGAATATAATTAAATAATAGGAAAAGCTACAATAGAAGCAAATATATAAACCAAAAGAATGAGATGTTCTTAAGACATCCAGGTGGAGTTTTGTGGGAGCAGAAGGGCAGTTTGGTAATAGACAGATGATAAAATTTTCTTAGAACATACAATATATGTTGAATGATCTCTATTTGTTTAGTCTTGAATAAAGTATTTATGTGGTTTAAATTTGTGCTCTGAGAGCACTTAGAGTTACAACTTACAAGACACACATAAGTTATAACTGAAACAAGGAAAATACATAGTTGAAGCTTCTAAATCATTATAAGAGCAAATAATTAAGAGGTTAGATATTTTTGAAATCATCAAGGTAGCACCCTACTGCTTTTGCCACCATTGATGAGAAGTAAAGGCACATATCATAGCTAACACATGGTTTGAGCTTTTCTCAAATACGAAAACTTGAATGCTTCTGCAAATATTTAGCAGCTTGTCTTATAGATAGGTGATAAGATATGAGGTTTAATAGATGATTGGAATGTAAAGGCAAGGGACTGCAATAAGGATACACAATATGTAGTATATACTGTATTTTTTTTGTTATGTAAAAAAAATGCCAAGAACTTGAAACAGTTGAGCAGTACTGCTAAGATTCCACCTTTTTAAATTACTATACATTAATTTTGTTCATAGTAACTTAGTTATTTATTTTATTAGTAATTTTATTAGTTATGAGACAGTGGGAGTACTTGGTCTCTTCGTTTGTGAAGATTAATTCTGAAAATTAGGCGGAGGATCTCTCTCAATGTAGTGGGAAGGCGGATGTCGACTTTGCCTACACTTCATAGGAGAAGTTCAGATAAACATATCTAGCTATCTCCCTAATTGCTTTTCGCCTTTTGATGTAGAGCCTGTTAGGGTACTAGTTAGAGGATGGAGAGAACGGACATTTGTGGGAAACTCTTAGTTTTTCCTTTGGTTCATCTAGAGATTCAATCAAGTTTATTGTATCAAAGTATTGATGTCCTTTCCAGGTCTTCTCTGGTCCAACAAGAATTCTTTCAGGTCTTAGGCAGGTCTAAAGAGGTTCACTTTTCATTCTCTCAGGTTGATCCTCTAATGATTGAGAAATTGATCTAGTTAGAAGAGAGAAATGTTTTTGCTAAAAGGGCTGAAGAGGGAGAAGTTTTCCAATGATTATCAGTACCGGATTACGGAGGAGTATTAAGAAGGGAAAGGTGAGGGAGTTGGTCAAGAATCTCCCCTTAGATTTTTTGGCCATGCAAGAGGTTATGCTTAGAAAAGTGGATGGAATTTTGTGTTGTTTTCAATGGGGAAATTTGACATGTGGCTGGGGTTTCTCCCCTACGGTTGGGGCTAGTGGGAGTTTCTCTTTATTTGATGTAGTATAAAAGGTTAAGTGATCTTCTCCCGTTACTATAGAAAACACGTTTTACTTTATGCACGAAATAAATTTTATCTCGTTTACAAAAATGATGTGATGAAGGACGACATCATTTCTCCACTTTACACTTAAGTTTTTATTTAACTAAGGGATTACTTGAAATTAGGGGTGTTTGTGGTTCATTAAATGAATTTAATTGAACCATATTAATGGTTCAATTCAGTTATTAAAAATCATTTTTAAAAAAAATAGTTAATCTGTTTAACTAGTTACAATTCAGTTTATAACCAGTTCAAACCAATTTATAATAAAAAATCAGTTTAATATAACTTAACTAGTTTCAAATTAAAAACTTAATTTTTTTTAATTAAATTTTAAATTGATTTTCAAAACTATTTTTTTAATATTTTTTTTATTTTCAAAAATATATATATTTTAAGAAAAATAATGTTTTTTTTAAAAAAAAACAATTAAAATATTTTTTTCCAGGTTCTTTTGTATTTTGGAAAAAAATTCTGAAATTTTTTTATTTGGAAAAAAGTTCTGAAATTTTTTATTTGAAAAAAAATTCATAAATTTTAAAAAAGAAATTATTACTGTGTTTTTAAAAAAATTTCGTAAACAATATTTTCAAATTTTTTTATTTTTGAAAAACATTGTTTTAAAAAAAAATATATTTTTTATAAAAGAAAAATCAGTTTTTTTTTCTAAAATTTCATTTTTTTTATTTTCAAAAAAAATCCCAATTTTTTTATATTTTTTGATAAAATAATTTCAGTTTTTTTTTCTGAAATTTCCTTTTTTTTATTTCTTAAATTATTTTTTTATATTTTTGGTAAAATAATTTCAATTTTATTTATTTTTCAAAAAATTTTTAGGTTTTTTTTTCCGAAAAATTTTTCCAGTTTTGTTTTTGTTTTTTACTTTTCAAAATCAATACATATTTTTTTATATTTTTTCGAAAAAATAATTTCAGTTTTTTTTTGGAAAATTTTTCCAGTTTTTTTTGAAATTTTTTTTTATTTTTCAAAAAAAATTTCCAGTTTTTTATATTTTCGAAAAAAATAAATTTAATTTTTTTATTTTTCTGAAATTATTTTTTTATTTCTCAAAAAAAAATTCCAGTTTTTTATATTTTTGAAAAAAATAAATTTAATTTCTTATTTTTCTGAAATTTTTTTTATTTCTCAAAAACAATTTCCAGTTTTTTATATTTTCGAAAAAAATAATTTTAGTTATTTTTTTTTTCTGAATTTTTTTTTTTATTTCTCAAAAAAATTTCTAATTTTTTATATTTTCGAAAAAAATAATTTTAGTTTTTCTATGTTTCTGATTTTTTTTTTATTTCTCAAAAAAAATTTTCAATTTTTTATATTTTCGAAAAAAATAATTTTAGTGTTTTTTATTTTTCTGAATTTTTTTTATTTCTTAAAAAAAATTTCCAGTCTTTTTATTTTTCTGAATTTTTTTATTTCTCAAAAACAATTTCCAGTTTTTTATATTTTGAAAAAAAAAAATTTTATTTTTCTAGAAAAACAAATTTTTTTTGTTTTTTTTTCGAAATCATTTTTTTTTTAATATTTTAGAAAAAAATTATTTGATTTTTTTATAAAATACTAATTTTATAATAAAAGCTGGTTTTGAACTAGTTTAAAACTGCATTGAAATTGTTTTGAATAAATGGTTCAGTTTAATAACTATTTAAATGGTTCAGTATTTTTTATGGTTCAATTCAATTCAATGCAGAAATACAATTCAATTAACTACATTTTGAACACCCCTAGTTGAAATAATCATTAGTTCGATCCACAGCAACAATATTTTTATATTTTCATAACTAAAGCCACATGCCTCTCAGCAAAAAAATTTAATACAAATTACATTATTTGTAAATATTCGTTTTTTAATTAAAATAAAAAACTTTCTTATTCTTGGAGAATAACGAATCTAAATTTTGACAAATTTGATTCATCATCGGATGCATTTAATTTCTAATATAACATAAAAAAAATAGATACATAAGATAAAATTTCAGTAAAAGATAAGATATTATGTAGCCCTAACTACTACAAAACACATATCACCTCGGACTCGAAATGCATCATACCTTAGCTACATAAGCGAGAAAACGAAGAGTGTCATGAAAAGTTACCACTTTACCCTTCAGTGTTTTAAAAATCGAGAGGTAAAATTATCTACACATGAATTCAAACTCCAACATATGCACTTTTGTTATTTTCAAAACTATCACATCATACCTCTCCGGTTAAGCATACAATTGATGGGTAAGTTAAAAAAATTAAAAGTTCGTTACAAACTATAGAATATTAATGTTACATTGTTTACACATAATATTAAAGTAAAATATATAACTGATTTTGGGGAAGAGAAAATGTTGTTTACAATATATTCTATATAGTTTTACATTCATTTGTTTGGATACAAAACAAGATAAAAGGTTAGTTAAATAAAATAAATATACAATCATTTGATAATTGAACACAAATCTTAAATTCAATTTATTTTCGCTCTTACAATCCATCATAGAGAACTTTATTAAGCTTCTTTACGCTTCAAAATTTTCATGTTATAAGTTTTCATTAACAATTTTAAATATTCATGATGCATTTATAATATATGTATGTTAGATTTCCATGAAGCAACAATGATTTATTTAAGGATAGTGAATATCCTAAATAAACATGCTTAAATATCCTCTCAATTATGACAAAAGCTGGGCTAAAAGTATTACTTTCCATATACCCTCTGTTTATTGAAAATCGAGGTGAGTAAGGTTTATTTAAACAAAATTACATTGTTTACACAAAATATTAAAATACATCGTTTGTAACAAAATAAGGTTTTGACAAATCTTTGCTCTTATTCTCGATTTTGTTGTATATCCTTTGTTCTCCACAAAGAGCCCATAATTAATCCAATTCTGATAAGTTATCGGTTCAACTATGAGAACTTTTTTTGCACTTGCAATCTATCACAAAGATTTGTTTCTAGAACAAATGTTTTCATTAGAGAACAAAATATATCTTTGAGAAAATTTTGATTGAAAAATTATGAAGATTATTCTAAAACAACAACGAGATAGATTGTAAGGGCATAAAAAATGTTTTGTTCAAGAAAGAAAAAGAACATAGAAGATTTCTTTGTCTTACAATCCATCCAAAAGACGTCGTCACGAGTTTGAAGCGTAGCAGCTACATATAAGTTAGGATTATGTTAGAAATTTATTGACGTGTGTTTTTATAATAAAATTATATATTCTCTCGGTGTCGTGAATTGTTTTCCCTCAAATTTTTAAATAAAAAAAAACTGAGGGATAAGATGATTTTTCAAATATAGGCACCTTTTTGATTCTAAATAAAACTTAAAATTCCAACTGGGAATCAAATTTCAAATACTAACCAACATTTTATGTCGATTTCTACCAAAATCAAGGTATAAAATATCTTTTTTTAAAAAATAAGGAATAATGGCGCGTTTCAGGTCATTTGACCTCAAATTTTCAATGGCTAAGATGAAAGATTTGTCATAAAATATATTATTTTTAGTAGTGCTCAACTCTTTTATAAAATCGAGGAAAAATATTTTTTAATAAAAAAAAATTAAATTAGGGACTCCCCGTCAATTTTATCAAAGAACCGATGAAATATATTGCAAGAAACAATGAATGATAAAAAATTATAGAGTATTGTTTTCTTTTCAATTTTATCTAAATGTTGCAACATCCACCTGGATGTTGAAGTGTAATGTTTGATTTATATTAAAATCTCTTATGTATTATTTATTTTCTATATCAATGGTGTTGGAATTCTGTGAAACTGGAGTTCAATTGTTTGAAAATGATTAATAGCAGGAACAAAAATCAAAATGTCAAAGAAAGATAATGTGTACTGAAATCACTTACAAATTTAGAGACTTCCATTGGCACTTTCACAAATATTGTGGTAAATTTCTAGAAATGCTTACAAAGCAATTTCAAAATACTAAAACAAAAGATAATTTAGCTCAATAAACCTTCTTCGTCTTTCTTCCTCCCATGCCATCGACTATCAATAACACCCAGATGTGCTTGAATTTGAGGTTGTGGTCCTATGATTAAAAACACCGATATTACACAGGAGAAAGAAACAAAAATAATGATGAATGCATATTTCTCAAAAGTGAAGTGATATTCCTTTGTGAACAGAATAACACTCAGATGTACTTCATTGTTGATTCCTCCAAACAACAGATATAACCTTTTTCTAAACATGGTAATAAAATCACACAATTTATAAAATGCTCTGAACACCATATTCCACAGATATTGGATATTTTTTTGGAAATGAAAGGATCATCAACTAGTCATAATTCTAATAATATAAAAATAAAACAAACTCTTTCCATCCATAGATTTTTAAATCCTTCAATGGATAATATAATTTTTGAACACTTCCATTGTAAAAAGACAAGGCAATCCCACATAACGTTGCGAAGCATCCATTAAAATTCAAAAGCATTATATCAAATAGCAAACAGTGTCAAAATGTAAACATTAATACTCAAAAATAATTGAAGAGATCATCATCACCTTTAAAAAAGACAAGAGTTTTAAAAAGGGATTTGAGCAAATTTGCCTAAATCCTTGATAGCAGACACGACAGCGATTTGTGGCCACAACTAGCAGCCTCAACAACCACTATTGCTGACAGCCGCTTGCAAACAGAAAGAGTCGCTCTGAACTCTACCACAAATACTATGATATTCTGTTGTAGCTCACTATTGACAATATAGATTACCACATCATTTATGGTTACAAAATGACTAGGAGTTTTAAAAATACATACATGACTTAAACAATCTCCAACCAGCAAATAAGATAATAAGTACTTACTTTCAACATGGGGAAACCAAACTTTCAACGTAACCCTTCGTAAAAAACCACAATATTTCATTGGTAAATTTAGTCCGTTCTAGTCTATTGTCTCTCCAGTTATAAAGAATCGCTTGCTCTTCACCACATGCAAAGCTTTCTTGATTGCTTGCCAGTACTAATGTGTCACTACTCTCAAAAAGACCCAACGGAAACAAGAACAATTGAGAATGATATTCCAAAGATTCACTAACTCCATGATATATCTGAAGATCCACATAACTAATTTTAAGGAATTGAATCCAAGACTCTTGAACTCCAAATTCCATCATCTTCCACAAAACAAAATGTGTTCCCTTAAAATGATGAGAAAAACATAAACAATCCATCAACACAGTAACAGCCGGTTCAACCGAAGGCACTTCATTAAAGCCCCGAGGTGGTAGCAACTGTCGGAATGTCTCAGTGCCCAGATCAAGCGAAACAATTACAAATTGCTCAATGTTAATTTCTTTCCATTTATAATCAATCACGTTCCGAATAGCCAACCAGTTAATACTACCACTCACATACACGCCTTTATTCACAAACGGATGGCAGTGGTGTTGCGTAGACTCAACATCAAAAGGAACAAAGGGAAAACTTTGAATATTTCTCCAAACATTATCACCTAAGCCGAAAACTTTAACCTGATTGGCACAGAAGGCCACAATCTTATAACTACCCTTTAAGTTATCATAACCAAATGCATACCTGAAAAAATCAGATGAATTATGGCAAGAGTACCCTAATTTTCAGATATCTTTTGGTGGCAGGATTCAAAAGCGGAATGTGTTAGCGTAGTTCTGAGTAAAACTACACAAGCATATCAATCCATTGCAAGAACCAACCATTTCACAGCAATCCAAATGCTTCAATCTGTATTAGGGGTTGGCAATGGAGATTGAGGGTTATCTAATAAACGACTTAAGGGGAAGGGAACGACACTGATGTCCGTGTCCTGGTCAGGACTGTTCGAACATGGAACAAGTGCGAGATGTGCGTTGCGCGGAGACCGCTGGAAGTGCAGTTTGGAAAAGGAAGGATTAGAAATTAGGGTTTTCCATGACTTACAAACACACTTCATTTGCATTAGGGTTTTTACGGGAAGCCATGACAGAATTTCCGGGATGAGTTCGTCGGGGAGAACTACAGGCGATGTTGCACCGTCGGAGTGCTGAGGGGAGTTCATGAGAGGCAGCAGCTACATGGGCTGGGAAAGGGAGTGGGAGCGCCGTTGATGAAACTTTAACTGAAATTGGAGTACAAACTTAGTTGAGAATAGATTTTTAATTTTTTTTTTTGGATACCCATTTTTAAATTTTTGTTTTTTAACTTCAAGATTTACACCATATTTGCCGAGGTTATATATTAAATATGTATTAAATCATATCTAGATTACATCTTTGACGGTGATACATACAAAAAGTGTATTGATTACAATCGAAAATGCATCCAATGATTTAATACCGCATAAATCTACGGTAGTCTTGCCGTCAACTTTTCCTAATTTTATTATCTTTCAAGCTCACTCAATTTGGTGAACTCTACCATCCTCTCTATAAATTGATTCGACCAAGTTTCTCCCTCATTTGTTGAATATGACGTCCACTTCATTGATGTGGCAGATATTGGGCATCCTAGTTTCAAATAACAATCAATAAAATGTAGCTATTTTGAAATCGACACTATGCAAATGAATCGTCCGGAATGGTTTTTTAGATGGACCACTTCCTAGTGGAAAAAATGTCTCTAAGAACCTATATCTTGTCAGATCGATACACACTTTGTCATATGTACTTGCTATAAGGCGACACATATCAAGGAAGCGCATCCATTTTGAAAACAGTGTGTTACCGCTAGCATAAGGAATAAGTGCATCATGAATTGAATCAAAATGTTTTTATGTCCTGTATAACTTTATGTGTAATTCCCTATGGGTCGTCAACTCTTTCAAAAGGGCTATGCAAACAAGTTGGTGATCCTCATCTCCTTTACTAAGCAACCCAAATACGGTCCAAAAATCGCAATTACCATCATCTCTAACATTCACAATTCTCTGACTTTTCAAAATAAGTTCAAATTTTTTATAAGTGGAATTTTGGTTCTTTGGTTTGTCATTCTTAGTGAATTTTGGTAATTTATTATCTATTAAATTTTAAGAGAAACTAATGTTTTCTTTTCTCTATATATCATAAATCAGTCCAGTCAAGAGATATGTCACATATGCGTCCCCAACCCATTGACATGTTTCTAGCATTAACATACTCTGGTCTCTGCAACTTTTTAACATTACCTTCCCAAATTGAGGAAAGCTTCCTACTTTAGTTTTGTATAAAATAGTTCTAAAAGACAAATCAAATAAAAATCATTCAAAAGCTACTAAATTTCCTTTTGGGAGAATCGACTTCAAGTCGAAACAACATAAATCTAAGCCATGGAAAAGGAGTACCCACACTATCTATTAATTACTAGAATTTCAAAACACCATACATAAAACTACAACAAAAAGAAAAACCAAACAATTAAATCATCAAAGAGAAACTTACTTTGGACATGTCGAAACCAAGCTTTCAACATAATCCTTGGTAAAAAACCACAATATATCACTGATGTTTGTTGTAAATTCCTCTACTACATTATTTCTCAAATTATAGAGAATTGCATGTTGGTTGTAAAAACCAATACCTCCTTGATTGCTTGCAATAATCAATGTCCCGCTACTGTCAGAATAATACAAAGGGAACAGAAACAATTGAGAACCATATGCCAGCCAATCATTGATGCCATGGTAAATTCGAAGACTTTGAAAACTAATTTTCATGAATAGAGTCCAAGACTCTCGAACTCCAAATTCCATCATCTTCCATATGACAAAATGGGTTCCCTTGGCGCGGTGAGAAAAACAAAGACAATCCATCAACACATTTACAGATGGCTCCACAGGTGGTACTTCAACAAAACCCCGAGGTGGCAGCAACTTCTGATATGTCTCCGTGCCAAGATCAAGTGAGACAATCACAAATTGCTCGATGGTAATATCATTCCACTCATATTCAGTCTTATTTTGAATAGCCAACCAGTTAATAGTACCACTTACATACACACCATTATTCACAAACGGGTGACAATGGAAAACCATGATGAAGGCCAAAAGGAACAGTTGGAAAACATTCAATAATTCTCCAAACACTGTCACTCAAACTGAAAACTTTCACCATGTTTGGAGAAAAAGCAACCACCTTATAAGAGTCAGTTGAAACATCATAACCAAATGACAACCTGCAATAAAAGTCAGTTAGATACCCTAATTTTTCAGATAATGTCCTCGTGGCTGGGTTCCAAAAACGGAACCAGATATTATAATTCTGAGTAGCCCAAGAACCGCCGCGCAAGCAGAGCAATCCGTTGCATGAACCAACTATCTCCCAGCAATCCATGTTCCTCAACCGATAGTAAGACTGACGATCATAGGAAATGGTGATATCCCTCAATCGATAGTGGTCAGAAATGAGCAATGGACTCTCTGTTAAATCACTTACGGGAGTAGGTAGGACACTGCAATCCCAGTCCTCGTCGGGATCAGACCATTCTGGTAACAGTAGGAGGTGGGAGTTGCGCGGAGATCGGTGAAGGTGCAATTTGGCGAAAATGGGATCGGAGATTAGGGTTTTCCATGACTTGCAAACACATTTCATTTGCATTAGGGTTTTGACAGGAAGCCATGAAAGAATTTCTAAGATGAGTTCATCAAGGAGGACTGAGAGCGATGCCGGAGCTAGGTTTGAATGCGGAGACTTCGCCGGAGGGGAATTCATGAACGGCGACTGTGTCTGTGACAGTAAGAACTCACTGATGTTAAAATTGAAATAGAACGTATTTCCCAACATTTGTGTAGTTTTGGTACAAAGTCGAGTATTGGTTAAACAACATAATTTAAAATAGAAATGTTATTTGTACACCATTAACCATTCTATATTAACAAATTTTAATATTAAATTATGAAATATACTAAATAAAATTAATAAATAGAGTGTAAAAATTAATTATTATATTATATATTATATATTTTAATATTAGAACTTGATTCATATTAAATTATTAGTTAATGAATTATAAATAAAATATATAGTTAATAAGATATATTTTTCGATTAATGCAATAAGAAATTGGTTAATAATTTTATATTTGTGTTATAAAAATAATTTTAAAAATATATTATTTTTTCATAAATATTGTTATTTTATTTTAAAAATATTATTCAATATAAATGGTGAACAATATTTGAGTGTAAAATAAGAAAAAACTATTAAAAATTGGTGAGTATATACTCATTATCTACGTATACGGTGTAGGTGTAGAATCTACTCTCAAAATAATATTTCTCTTAAAATAAATAACATTTCTCAAAATAAAATGGAAAGAAATCAATGGTTTTCTGGTGGCATCTTGGTGAATCCTATCCAATAACCATGAAAAACAACCATCAGAGTAATATGTTACACAATACTCCTTTTGTAGAAAAAAAAATTGTTTCAAAAATGAATGACATTTTTTTAATGTAGTAATGATTACTATTTTTTTCAATTATGTTTGTGCACTATTTCTAACATATTAATGAGATTAATTTAATAAAAATGCAATATTTTATGACAACATTATTGTATTTCTTAATTCGTGTGTCAAAACTTTAAATGACACTCATTTTAAAACGGAAAGAGTATGTTATATTAGGGGTGGAAATAAGCTAGGCTGAGCTAGGCTTTGCCAAGTCTGAATCTGGCCCGTTAAAAATTTCAAAGCCTAAGCATGACTTGTGGCCTATCAAAGACTTGTTTTTAGGTCTGAGTTTGACCTTTTATAAAGTCTGGTTGGCCTATTAACCTACATAAAAGTCTATTTTATTTGAACATTTTCAAATAATGAATTAAACAAATGTTAAAAGAGACTAACAAATTAAAATATTAATTAGACTAAATGCTTATTTGCATTGACTTATTCAAATTTACCTATTAACATATATTTTATGATACTATTTGTTTGAAATAACTTATGAAAACAACTTATCATATTATTCATAAGGTTTTTTCAGCATATTTTCATAAATCCTTCTAGACATCTAAACTTTATTTTGTATTTTAATTTAAAATACAAACACGATATAATAAAGTTATTCATACTTATTTAAATAGGTGGATCTGATAAGTTTAAAAGACCTTTTTACGGCTGTAGCCTATCATTTTAATTAAATAGGTTTATAAAAAGTCGAATATTTTCTATTTAAAAAAAAAAAGTACGATCTGAACCTATATAGGTTAGTCTGTAAACCTCTATTATTGGCGGTCTACTTCCACCCAGTTATAATATATCACTCACATAATAAGATATTCTTTCCTCATCTCTTTCTCTCTCACGTGTTTTTTTAAAGATCTCTTCCACGTTCTTAACCACCATCATAACTCAAAAAAGAAAAAATAATAAGAATTTGTCTTTTGCAACTGTCACAATTACATCTTTTATATATATATATATATATATATATATATATATATATATATATATATATATAATTGAAAGTTTTTGTTTTGTTATTTAATAAAAAGATGTTTTTTTTTAATTTTGGATTAAATTGAACTTTGAGGGATTATATAATTTGATCTAATGTGAAGTTTGGTTCATCATATAATAGCATGAAAAAGTTGTTGCTGCACAATTTCAATCTATAATATTAAACTACTTTTTTAATTCTCATTCTAATAAAAATACACAGGTCGCATAAAGTCGGTATAAATATTATAAATATTATATATATATATATATATATATATATATATATATATATATATATATATAAATTAAGTAAGGAAAAAAAGTTTACTATTATGATTGTCACATAAAGTTTAATTTAATCTATTAAATTGTAGTACTTCTCATGATATACATCGAAATTATGTTGAAAAATATATGAGTATATAGTTTATTACACTTCACGCATCTATAAAACTAATTATCTACCCGTGCATTTACATGGTTGTGCAATATTGTTATAAATAATAAATAAAGATAGTATCATGATGGTTAAAAAATGTATGAGACTTGTTGTTGTACCTCAAAATTTACCATCTTCATTTCTATATTTTTGGCTTATAGTTTCATTATCATAAACATACAAGCACAACATTAATCATATGATTATGAGGTTCATGGTATCTCAAATTGAGGAAGAACCTATGCGTTTCGACCATCTCAGATTATTTGAGCCAAAATTGATATTTTGTGATTCGTATGGTTGATAAGATTCTTGGTCGAAGATTATTTTGGTTTGGTTCCATAGGCATTGGAATCATACCAATATGTTCTCTAATTTATCTGTTCGGATAGAGGCCTTTTCGTCAAGAAAAATATTTTATTTGTTCATTTCTTAATAGAGTGAATTTTGGGTTTTAGTGCGTTTTGGATGCTCGGAAGGAATATCTCTCAACTCGTCGGGTATTTTCGATGATTTTCGAATGGCGATCCTCTCAATATTATCTACAACTTTCATTTATAAGTCATAAGCAAGTTGTGTGAAGAAAGTCCTCAAAAAATTGATCTTTCAAGTGGAATAAACTGAATTTTAGTGTTGTGTCGTGTTCTCGGTGCGCTAAAAGGGTCATAATTCTGGATGGAACATCGAAACTAAGCGGGGCGGTGTCTAAAATTCGTATCTAAGTCCTTTCGACTTTCATTCCAAGTCAAAGTTGATTCCACACCATTTAAGAGCGATTTTTATTCCTCGGAGTTGATTTTGAGAGCGAACGAGCATTTTCATCGATACACGAGTTGAAAATCATATCTCGCTCGATTTTTATCGAAGCGATGTGGGACAAGTGCAAAACTTCACAAATTATTGGCCGGTTATTATGGAGACTCGAGTTGATTTTGATCAAAAGACCCTCATTCGAGGCAATTTCGCGAAGAATGTAATAAACGATACGCGCGTGTCGGCGCTTGAAAAGTATCTTGAAACTTCAAAATTTGTATCGCCTAGACTGTTCGTCAATTGAGTCAAAATTTTGACTCATTTTACAATTCGCGTTCGGATATTTTTCGTTTATAGTTAGACTTCAAATTCATACGGTTGGTTGTTTTAGGTTGTGTCACGAAAATAATTCGGATAATCGCGATTTGGGCTTAATTGTGGATCAAAGTACTCAAAGGCCCAATTTCTCATACTATAAAAATATTTTTCCCTTCACAAAATTAAGAGACACAATCATTTGCTAAATTTTGCTCTCAGATTTCAATTTTCTTCTCGTAATTCTCTCAATTTTCTCTCAAACAAAAGAGCAGAAAATCAAAGGAAACCACCTTCCTCCTCCCTCAATTTTCGAGTTGCTCCCTCTCTCCTTGTCAAACCACCGACACCAATGGCCTCCACCGTGATGGTCATCCCTTCTTGATCGGTTCCTCTCGGACGATATCTCTCCTTTAAGGCCTCCATGCCGACCCTCTCTTTCGCCCATCGAGTTTCGATCGGAACTCCTTCCGTCGGTCTCTCCTCACCGCGCTCGGCCTCCTCTCACTCTTCCTCTCAACCGGCCAGCTCCTCCTCCGCCCTTGCTTTGCCCGGTCCGGTCATCCTCTCCTCCTATCTAGCTCGATTTTGAGCTCTTTGCTTAGAGGAAGGTCTTCCTCTCCGATTCTCTTCAAATTTCAAGGAATCAAGGCTTATGTTCTCCTATTTTCATCAATTAGAACTTGATTTTGGTATTTTATTCAAAAATTCAAGTCAAACTTCAAGAACAAGTAAGTAGCTTATTCAATTAAGTGCTTATTTTAATTGATTTTCCGACTTTGACTTTATTAGAATTGATTGAATTATATGTGTTGATTCCGATTCTTGAATTTTTGTTTGTGAATTCTTTGAATTGAATCCGATTTTTGAACGTTATTGTGTCGGTGTAAAGGAAATTTGAACATAAAGCATGTATACACTTGTGTGATCTATTTTCTTTGCATCTAAACCTTTTTTTATTAATCAATTGCACTACATATCACATGCTCATGCATTAGATTGCATTTAGGTTGATTATTAGTTTGAATTCATGTGAATTAATGCTTAATTAGTGAATATAATTGTGTCAAAATGTAGTTTTAGGTGCATTTTGACTTGTAGACATTTACAATGTACATAATACATTTAGGTGCATTTAGATCATATTTTGCATGCTTATGCATTGATCCACAAGTGTATTAAATAATTGAATTGATTTCATGTGTCAAACTTGATTTTAATGAAGTTAAAGTCGTCGGACTCTCATTTTATACACTTTTCATGTGTTAATGATACATTCTCATTTGTATAAATTAAAGCATCATGATACATTACATCTTTGTATTTACTTAACATTGTTTCATGTTTTGCGTCATTCTTAGATGTAGGATACATTGAGCATGCATTGATTACATATTGTATGTCATTCATTTGCATTTCATTCATCAAAACATCATTAAAAATGTAAATGAACATGCATTTTCATGCATATTTTTGCATTTATTTTCATTCAAACAACTTTGAATTTTGTGCATAGCATGCATATTAATTTGTTTTGATTTGGTTATCTCATGCATATAAATTAAATTCCAATTCATTTCTCATTTCAAAACCAAAACAAAAGTGAATTGGAAGTTAATTGATTACATAATTTTGTTGTTCCGTAAGCTTTTTAAGCGTTTTGTTCATCGGACTCATTTTTCCTCAAAGGTCTAAGGTAACGATAGTTGTTCTTAATATTTTGTGCGTTCTAAAACCGTTTTGATGGTTTGAGCAATTTCAAGTGCAACATGCCTAAACGCTATTGTTGCCCGTTCCTTTAAGGTCCGAAATGTCGTTTTCCTCGGAATTAATTAAAACTGATCATATTTTGAATCTGTGGCGTTTTTGTAAGCAACCATGCGGTTTTAATTGATTCGAAGTTGACTTTTCGCTCGATTCGAAAAAGTGCTTTCCCAAACCGACTTTTGTGATTTTATTTCACTTCTTACATGTTTATACTAGTTTATTATCATATATGCAATCGGTTTGCATTTGGTATTTTATTTCTAGTACTTGCTTTGTTCGGAACCAACCTAAGATGACCTTACGATAAAAAATCTTGCCTCGAGCATCTGAACCGAAAATGTCAATTTACGGCACGAAAATAGTCTAAAAGCCAAAGCGCTTTAATTTCTTCATAGTAGGAGCGCTCGAATCTCATCACCATATGATTCATGATTGCATGTAATATGATCAATGGTATGCATAATGATTAAGTGCAATAATTATTTATTAAAATGAAAGGATGAATTTTGGGGTACAAGAATGACAACTATTAAATGTTTATGTTTAATTAGCTACCATGTTTATTGATTCATTTATATGTGAAAAATATTTGAAAAAGAAAAAACATACAATATCACGGAATTTCCAAATTTTCAATTTTTTGTCATCTATCGAAAATTAAAATTCGATAGATAACAAATTTTAATGGAAAATAAGTGAATTTTTACACAATTCCGTAAAAATCTAATTTCTAAATTTTATTGAAATATAAACATAAAATACTTCATCGTTCCTTTTAATTATTATTTTTGACTTTTTTACACACTAAAGGAATTTACGATTGTTACTTT
>CM038793.1:86190626-86287657 GCA_021764765.1 Vicia sativa | reverse complement strand
TTTGAGTTCGAAAGCAACGAGAGAATTACCCTAAGGGGTGTGTGTGTGTCATACCTCAAAATTTTCCTCCATCTTCTCAAGATATCTCATACATCCATACTCAAGGATTCCTCAAAGGTCGATCGACAAACCTTCCTAGATAATCAACCCAAACTAGGGTTTGGCAATTCTCACTCAAGATGGACTCCAACATCTCCAATGTTCATCATGCCTCCTCATATGCTTCAAAGATTCTCCATGTCAAGTTTCAAGCCTTACAAGTCAAGATTGCTCGATAATTGCTCAGATGGTCAAAATCAACAGATTGGACAAAAGTCAATCGTGGCTAACATACACTCAAACTTCATAATTTTGGTCAACATCCTCATTTTGAAGTTACATTCATCATTTGATCAAGGGTTGATCATGATTCATCAAGAAAACTCAAGATTTGCTCAAAAGTCAAACTTTCTAAATTGTGGTTTCTAGTGAAAAGTCAACCAACTTTGACCCGATCATAACTTTCTCATACTTTCTTAGAAATTTTTCCACCAATTTCTTATTTTGAAGGAAATTCAATTTCTACAACTTCATGTCTCACAAGAATGTCCAAAAATGCTTCATTTGAGAGGTATGGCTCAAAACATTACAGGTCATTTTCAAAGTCAACAAAAAGTCAACATTTTGTTTTGAGAATATATTGAGCATGGAAACTCCAATTAAGATGAGACCAAAAAGGTTGGTTGGAGGACTCTTAGAGCTTTCCAAAAAGTCCAAGAACACTCAAAAAAATGGAAAATTGAGCAAGATACACCATTCACAAGTCAGTAATTTTGAAGAGATGCACAAAGAGAGATGCTTCTAAAAATCAAAATTTTTGCAAATGGGCTTACTTTTTCTTCATCCAAACTTGTTCCTTATACAATTAGGAATATCCAAGCCCAATGCCACAAATTTTTATCTTATTTTTCTATTTAATTTGGAATTTATTCATTTAAATACAAATTAAATTCAAAAATAAAGTATAAAATCAAAATTAAATGCAAAATTGGTTTTTCTCTTCCTTGAGATCCAAGTAACTTATTAAAGCCAACAAATTCTGAAATTTGATTGGTATGGCAAGATTTGATTGAAAATTGATCAATATGAAAATTTGATTTTGTACAAAATCAAATTTGATTTGTATTGAATAATGATTGATTTTCCTAATTAACTCCAAATCCTTCTACTATATATACATGACTCATACCACACTAATTAGGGTAGAGAATTTGGTCGAGAAACCCTTATTGCAACTCAAAAACCGTGGTACACAAGAAATTGGCAACCCTAGTTCCACTGCTTAATCGATTCTAAGGTGTCCATTGTATTCCTTGATACCTCTTGAGTCGATCCACTTCACATTGCTCAAAACCATCCAATCAAGGAATCACGAATCGGTTTGTTCATACTTTTTTCAAAATCGTGTTTCATTATTCATGCATTATTAATAAGTTTTGATGTTTGTTTCATGCTTGTAACAAAGTTTGCAAGCGATCTCGGGAAGGTTAATTGTATTTCCATGGCCTCGAAACGTAATATGCCATAACTAGGGTTCCCGAGCTCGATTTAGGGCTTGGCTTATTAGGAAAATTGGACCACTTAGACTAGTACCAATGCATTCTAATGATGTCTGAGTCTAACCATGGTCTTAGAATTTATTTATATTATGTGCTTGATTTTTGAATTAGCCAGGTTGAAAGGCGAACAATGGCCGATGTACGAGCTTTTAAAAATTCAAAACGAGGAAGACGTAAGTCATGCGTGATCTCGAGCATCGTGACGACGACGTGTTTGAATCCGCTCGCCCAATTTCCAAACAAGATGCGTATAGCCTCGTATGGCAAAGGCGTGGGGGTATGAGCAAGGTCACCAGCTTCGATCCTCGCTATGACACTTATTTTTACAAGTTTGCAAAACTTCATATTTTCTTATATTTTCTATTTTATTTCATTTAATATTTTACATGCATTTTAATTTCTTTTCATAATTTTATTTCATGCATTAAAAATCATCAAAATATTTTTTCCTTTTGCATTTATTTTCAGAAAATACTTATTTAATTTATAAAATTAAAAAATATAATTTTGCATGCATATTTATTTTTATTCATAATTTAGCATTTAAATCAATTATAATTAGTTTTAAATTATTAAAATGCATTTAAAAAATCCCAAAAAATTATTTTAGCATATTTATGTTATTTCCAGCATGTCATATTTTTCTCATTCAAAAACTTGCATTTTTACTAACATTTTCCTCTTATTCGATTTCATCGTATTTTCCGATTTTCTTGTCTTTTCACAAAAGTTATTCCGCTTCAATTTCTTTTATCGCTTTCTTTTTCCAATAATGTAATTGCTCATGGATGTAATAGTTTAAATTAGGTTTTTATTTTCCGCAAGTTTAAATTATGTATCTCGCCTAAAGCCATGTAATAGAGGACATTTATCTTTCCGCATCTTCACATTCGCATTTTTAATTTCCGCACCCTATAAATTGCTAGTAACTAGAGCGTATGGCAAGACTAAAATTGAACATAGCTCACTTAATCTCCAAGATAATATATCCAATCGACACACTCTTTCACACATGCACCCTTAGGTAATTCTCTCGTTGCCTTTACGAATTCAAATGGTCATGTCCTCTAACGTAGAGGTATTCTAGCACCGTGTTTTCCAAACAAATCATCATAGTCCTTCGACAAAGATCATAGAACCAACGATGTCGCCACGAATACATGATCTTGACCCTCGATTGTCGCCTAAAAAATGATAGTCCCTTCGAACGCTAGGATACTTCCTATGTTGCTTTCTATGACCATCCGATGTCCTTCGAATGTCCCGCTTACATCCAACGAATGGAGTTACCTACCAACTAATGGTATGGATAGCGCTATTCTAAAGGAAAGTAAAACAATACAAAAACCACCAATTCGAAAGTACGTAATAAGACTTTTAGTTGCTTGCTCTATCAAAATACTTTTCACACCTCACACTTTTGTCAAAGTTCAAACTCTTTTCAAACAAAACATTTCCGAACACTTTGTATACATTCCTACATGAATCATTACAAAGTCAAAGCGAAATGCCCTTTTCAAAACATTTTTGTCAAACACACATGAAGCACAATTTTAAAGTGATTTAAGAGTTAACTAAGAGCTCTGTGAGATAACTACGGATGGAGGGTGCATAATACCTTCCTTTTCATAACCTTCTCCTTACTTAGAATCTAACGGTCTTTTTCCGTACTTTTTACCTTCCCTTAATTGATAAAAGAAAAGTCGGTGGCGACTCGCTATCCGCACATTTATGATACAAAACCTACAAAGTCGGGCTCACCGTGGTTACAAAGGTGAAAAGAGTGTGCCGATTTCGTATATTTTATCTTGAAAATTAGAGTGAGCTATGTTCAATTTTAGTCTTGCCATGCACGCCTAATTACTTATTTGTAAGATGCGGAAAGTAAATTATGAAATATAAAGTGCAAAGATAAATCCTACGCTATTACATGGCTTGGGGCGTATACATAATTGAAAAATGCGGAAAATAAAAGTCCTAATTAAACTATTACATCCCATAGGAAATTACATAATATGAAAAGAAAGCGATAAAAAATTGTCCGAAACGGGATAACCTATGAACAGATGAAAAATTGGGAAATACGAGGAAATCGAATAAGATGAGAATGTTAGTAAAAATAATAATTTTTGAATGAGAAAAATGTTTTCATGCTGGAAATAACATTAATATGCTAAAATAATTTTTTGGGATTTTTTGGAGTTAATTTGATAATTAAAAATCAATTAAAAGTGATTTAAATGATAAAATAGCAATTAAATTAAATATGCATGCAAAAATAATATTTTTAATTTTATAAATTAAATAAATATTTTTATGATGAGTATGCAAAAAATAAATATTTTTGGTATTTTTTAAATGCATGATAAAAATATTGAAAGATAAATTAAAATGGATGAAAATATTGAAAGAAGATAAAATAGAAAAATAGCTAAAGTTTGTAAAAAGAAAAAGAGAACCGGTCCTGGTGTGATTCGAACTGGAGACCTTTGAGAGAATCTCCTCCATCCAACGCCTTAACCGCTGCGCCATCTTGCACTTCGTGTCAAGGAAACCAAAACCAATGGTTTTTGAATGTACGCGTGTCACTGATTTTTGAAAATCAAAACACGCCAAAGGCCCTACCAATACAAATGGACGAATCAGAACATTCCCTCACGCCACGCAAGCCACGCCGGAGTCCAAGTCAGTCAACGACGCCGGAGCCCTAGGTCCGGTCGTCTTCTCCGATGACTATGGTTCTTAAACCTGCAAAATACGAAGATTAAAAGCAAAAGAAAGACCTTGTCCACCTATTTCGACCCTTCTGAATTCAATGGTGGTGTTGGTTTTTCAATCGACCAGCAAGCCGGTTTGAAGAAGACAGCTTGAAAAACCCTAAACATGGCAACCTGTGATTCTTACGTGCAAGCTTGCTAACGATTGCCCAAATCAACCATATGGAGTCTCATGAACACAATAAAATCATTAGAATCAATTAAAACAAGCAGAAATATTTGAATATGTATGAACATGTATGCATCGATTCAGTCGCTTGATCATTGGCAATGATGTATACTCACCTAAATTACCTCAGAACACGCTTCGATTGAGAAAATTGGCCGGAAATTAAAATCAATTTTGACAATTTGAGAAATTTTTGGCAAAATAAGGGTTATGCTTTGAGCTAGGTTTCGTGGTCCTTTGATGTGTGTACGTCGGTATTTATAGAGTGATTCGGGATGGCAAAGATAGTGAAAAAAGATTGCATCTTGAATGTGCATTTATTTCTTTTCAAATAAAATCAAATTTTGGAAAAAAATTGATTTTCTCTTCAATGTGAGAGCTAGCACGAATTTGGCATGTTCCATGGGCTATCTTGGACCTCAAGTTTGATAAAAATTCACTCCTTTTGAAAAAACATCTTATTTTCATATTTTATATAATTTAATTTTGAATTAAATGGTTTTAAATTCAAAAATAAATCAATAAAATAGAAAATTATCATGGCAAGGCATCAATAGGTCACAAATAATATTATGATCAAGTTTGGATCAAAACATTATAGGCCCATTTGGAAAAAATTGCATTTTGACAAATATCTCCTTTTGTGCAATTGTTCAAAAATGCCCAACTTGTGAATGGTTCATTTTGCTCAATTTTCCACATTTTTGAATGTTCTTTGACTTTTTGGAAATCTCTAAGAGTCCTCTAACCATCCTCTTTAGTTTCATCTCAATTGGAGTTTCCATGCTCAATATATCTTCATAACAAAAAGTTGACTTTTTGTTGACTTTGAAAAGGACCTGTAATGTTTTGATCCATACCTTCCAAATGAAGCATTTTTTGAACATTCTTGTGAGACATGAAGTTGTAGAGAATTGAATTTCCTTCAAACCAAGAGGTGGTGGAAAAATTTCTGAGAAACTATGAAGAAGTTATGCTCAACAAAGTTTGGTTGACTTTTCACTAAGAAACCCTAATTTGAAAGTTCGACTTTTCGAGCAAATCTTGAGTTTTTGATGAATCATGATCAACCCTTGATCAAATGATGAATGTAACTTCAAAATGAGGATGTTGACCAAAAATTATGAAGTTTGATCGTATGTTGACCATGCTTGACTTTTGTCCAATACAACCGATTTTCAACCATCTCAAAGAATCGTCTCGAGGAAACTTGACTGTAAGGCTCAAACTCGACATGGAGAATCTTTGAAGCATACGAGGAGGCATGAAGACTATTGGAGATGTTGGAAATCCATTTTGATCTGAGAAATACCAAACCCTAGTTTGGGTTGATTGTTCAGAGAGGGTTTTCGATCAACCCTTAAGGAATCCTCGAGGATGTATGAAATATCTCGAGAACTATGACGGAAATTTTGGGGTATGATACCTGCCTCTGCTCAATCTTCTCTTGTACCGAAGGGTTAGATTGGCATGCTCGCTTTCGTGACCTGGAGGTAGAAGATGATCAACACCGAGTACACCCGAAAATTTGCACACCGTTGGTGATGATGCGAACGGGCTTGCTGCATGCCATTCGAGGAGTCGAGATTTTGTTGGGAAACGAGTCGATGCTTGTAACACTTGAACTCGACTTTTTGGATTTTTTGTATCGCAAATGTGCGGATAGCAAGAGTCGCCACCGACTTTTATTTTTATCCAATTAAGGGAAGGTAAAAGTACGTAAAAGACCTTCGTTAGATTCTCGAAAGGGAGAAGGTTATGAAAAGGAAGGTATTAGCACCCCTTTCCATCCGTAGTTATCTACGCTCTTAGTTGCTCTAGATCACTTTAAAATTGTGCTCGTGTGTTTGACAAAATGTTTTGAAAATGCATTTCGCTTTGACTTTGTAATGATTCATGTAGGAATGTATACAAAGTGTTCTAAATGTTTTTTGAAAGAGTTTGAACTTTGACAAAAGTAGGTGTGAAAAGTATTTTGATAGAGCAAGCAACTAAAAGTCTTATTACCTACTCGTAATTGGTCGCTTTCGTGTTTATTTTACGCTCCTTTAGAATAGTGTCATCCATACCATTAGCCTGTAGGTAACCCTATTCGCTGGATGTGAAGTGGACATTCTGGGACATCGATGGTCATAAGGCAACTCAGTAGGAAGTATCCTAGCACATTCTAAGGACTATCATCATTTTGTAGGCGACAATCGAGGGTCAAGATCATGTATTTGTAGGCTACATCGGGTCTATGATCTTGTATCGGGGGACTATGATGATTTGTTTGAAGGCACCGGCTAGAATACCTCACGCTCGAGGACACGACCATTTTGAATCTGTAAGGCAACGAGAGAATTACCCAAGGGTGCATGTGAAAAGAGTGTGTTGATTCGATATTTTATCTTGAAAATTAGTGAGCTATGTTGATTATTATCTTGCCATACACGCCTAGTTACTAGCAATTTATAGGGTGCGGAAATTAAAATGCGAATGTAAAGATGCGGAAAGATAAATGTCCCACGCTATTACATGGCTTGGGGCGTATACATAATTTAAACTTGTGGAAAATAAAACCTAATTTAAACTATTACATCCCATGAACATACATAATTGGAAAAATGAAAATAAGAAAAGAAACCGTCTAAACTAATAACCTCGTGAAAAGATAAGAAAATCGGAAAATACGATGAAATTGAATAAGAGAAAAATATTAGTAAAAATGCAAATTTTTGAATGAGAAAAATATGACATGCTGGAAATAACATAAATAAGCTAAAATAATTTTTTGGGATTTTTTGAATGCAATTTAATAATTTAAAACTAATTAAAAGTGATTTTAATGCTAAATTATGAATAAAAATAAATATGCATGCAAAATAATATTTTTTAATTTTATAAATTAAATAAAGGTTTTCTGGAAATAATATAAAAAAGAAAAATATTTTTTGGTGTTTTTTAATGCATGAAATAAAAATATGAAAAGAATTAAAATTGATGCAAATATTAAATAAATAAGAAAATAGAAAATAATTGAAAAAATGCAAGTTTGTAAAAGAAAACAAAACCGTGCCAGGGGTCGAACTCAAGTCATGAGAGAGCATCTTCCAAAAGCCAAGCCTTAACCATCGACAAGTGACATCCGTGTTTTAAAAACGAAATCAATCAATATGTTCGACGCCATGGTTATATTCCAAACACAACAAGTATGGACCCTTATTTTGAATGAACGAATCGAAGCTCCTGCGTACACGCCCTCGTCCACGCCACAACGACGCCAGCCCCTAGCTCCATTGCCTTCTCCGAACCAAATTGAAACCAAACAAAATACGTGGAATAAATGGGAGAGGAGGACCCTACCCCTAAATCGACCCTCCCGAGTCCAATGGTGGTATCATTTTTGGCTAAAGTGCCTCAGATTGATCGCTCGATTCAAACAATTCTTCAACCCTAACAATGGCAATTGGTGATTTCTACGTACGCCGCACGTGATGCATCATTCCCGATCTATTTGATGTCCCGAATCCATTCAAATACACAAAACAATTAATAACGATGGAAAAAGGAAATCGAATTTGTGAGTTTACTAAACCGAGAGTCAACAATCGTATGCATCCGCTTTGAGCAAGAGGTGGTTTAGATCATGGAACCCTGAACACGCTCGATGGATTTAAATCACGAAAATCAAAATTCAATTTTGAGGATTCTTAAAAATTTTGCCAAAGTTTTGTTGTTGTAAGGGCTAGGGTTTCGCCCTTTGTGCTGCAATAGGTCGAGTATTTATAGAGGATTGAGAGAGAAAAAGAGTGAAAAAGATGGTTAATCAATGTGCAATATGTCTATTCAAATAAAATCAAATTTCCTTAAAATTTGATTTTTTCTTTCCATATGCATGCTATCACGAAATTGGTATGCTTGGTGGGCTATCTTGGACCTCAAGTAAGATATAAATCCAATCCATTTGAAAAAATATCTTATTTTCATATTTTATATGATTTAATTTAAGTTTTAAAATTCAAAGATAAATCATAAAAATAGAAAATTACCATGGCCAAGCATTTATGGGTCAAAAATAATGTCATGAACAAGTTTGGACCAAAAGATTTTAGGCCCATTTGGAAAATTTTGCATTTTGACCAAAATGTCCTTTTGTGCAATTGTCCAAAATTGCCCAACTTCTGAATGGTGTATCTTACTCAATTTTCCACATTTTTGAGTGTTCTTAGACTTTTTGGAAAGCTCTAAGAGTCCTCTAACCAACCGTTTTGGTCTCATATCAATTGGAGTTTCCATGCTCAATATATCCTCAAAACAAAATGTTGACTTTTTGTTGACTTTGAAAATGACGTGTAATGTTTTGGGCCATACCTCTCAAATGAAGCATTTTTTGGACATTCTTGTGAGACATGAAGTTGTAGAGAATTGAATTTCCTTTAAAACAAGAGGTGGTGGAAAATTTTTTGATAAAGTATGAAGAAGTTATGATCAGTCAAAGTTTAGTTGACTTTTCACCTAGAAACCCTAATTTAGAAAGTTGGACTTTTGAGCAAATCTTGAGTTTTCTTGATGAATCATGATCAACCCTTGATCAAATGATGAATGTAACTTCAAAATGAGGATGTTGACCAAAAATTATGAAGTTTGACTGTATGTTGACCACTTGACTTTTTGTCCAATACAACTAATTTTCAACCATCCGAGCAATCATTCTGAGGAAACTTGACATGAGGCTTCAAACTTGACATGGAGAATCTTTGAAGCATGAGGAGGCATGATGAACATTGGAGATGTTGGAAGTCCATATCGAAATGAATTACCGAACCCTAGTTTGGGTTGATTGTCTGGAGAGGTTTGTCCGATCATTTCGAGGAATCATCGAGCATGGATGTGAAATATCTTGAGAAGATGGAGGGCAATTTTGGGTATGACATCCGCCTGCTCAATATTCTTATACTGAAGGGTTAGATTGGCATGCTTGCCTTCGTGACCAAGGTAGAAGATGATGAACACCGAGTACACCGAAATTTGCACTACCGTCATGGATGATGCGGAACGGGCTTACGATGCCATTCGAGAAAGTGGAGACTTGGGATGAGCCATACGCTAGACTCCAGAATGTTGACATAAGAATTGACGGTGATGGGCTTAAGATGCCATCCGGAAAGTTCGACATCGGGAGGAGCAGACGCTAGGCTCGCAGATGTTCTCGATAGGAAGAGCGAGACGGGCTTAAGATGCCATCCGAGGGAGTCGATGTTAGACTGTGGCTCACCTTTGAATGAAGTTATTGATTTGTATTGATTTTAACCAAATATGCAGATTCCAAAAGGGAGAAATGTTGACAGTAGCTCGGAGACGGGCTTAAGATGCCATCCAGGAACCCAGTCGACGATGTGAGTTGTTGATAATAAGAGAGGTCGAGTAGATCTTCGGCCGATTACCCGAGGATAGTAATTGCCAGTGTGGATATCGTCCCTGTGCAGGCATCGTATTGATCCACCGCTCATCGGAGGATAACTTATGCATCGCTTGATAGGGTTTCCGCCCAGCTTCTGTATTATCCGGATCCGTTGTCGAGGACAACGAGGGCGTTGTTCGATAGTTTTCCCGCCGATTCGGGCTTAATCCTCGACCACCGTCGGAGGACAACTAGGCGGTCTTCGATAGTTTTCCGCCGAGATTCGGGCTTAATCTCGGACCTGCTTGCGCTGAAGTGATTTCCACCGCTTGAGAAAACAAGAGAAACTTTGATAGAATATTTGTTAGTCTTATGTAAAGTATGATTCATGACAATGTATACGAATGACATATGCATGAATTATGACTTTGTAGTAATGTATGAATGATAGATGTTGTGGTATTTCAAACATATCCATCTTGAAGAAGACGCGATGTTCCGCTCGAGGATTCCCGACTGCTTGGGATGGAGATCCCGAGAGGAAAAGAACTTTGATCCTCCGATGCACTATCCACCAAGTTGGGCCTAGATATTGTTGAGGAAGGTAGATCGAGAAACTCGTTGTTGAAGATCTCACATGATTTCCGAGGGAGAGTCCGAGATGCAATCTGGGTATCTTGTATGTAGATCCCGTTGGGAAAATTAGAGGCGCCCATCGATTTTGAGTAGACGCTGAGAGCGCTTGATGGTTGCTAGGAGACGGGTTGAGCCTGCCAAGTCTCTCGACTGGGAATAAGAGGTGTAGGTTTCTCCGGCACTATCTCGACCAAGTCTCAAGTCCGATACCCGAGAAAACGGGAATTGTTGGGAGATATTCGCTAATGACAAATACTCTGGATGAAGTGTTACTGAGACGATGTAACATTGCTCACCGAGTGGAATCACTGCTCGGGACTAACGATACTACTGGGAAGACTTGGTAAGCGACATCACCTGGGAAATGCACCGGTGACTTTCACGCCATCTCGATTCCTAGAGCCCGAGTAATTACTTTTGTATGTCCACTTTTCGCATGTTTGGAAGAGATTCTTATTGTCAAATGCATATAATCATTCAAAGCAAACGCTGACTTATTGCAAACGACAATAGTGAAAATGTAAAGAGAAAGAATTTGTATTCATTTGAAATGTGGCGATGGCCAAGTAGTTTGTACACAAGAAAGGTAAAAAGCTATGCGGAAACAATCTCGTTAAGTTCCAACTATGCTAGTACTCATATATTTCAAATATCTCATCTCCGTCACAAGAGAAAGTGAGTAGATCGATCTTCGCCATTTGAATCTTGAATGTCGATAGTCCAAGGTGTGATCCGAAGAGACATAGTCGACGCTTTAAATCCCTAACCTTGCCTAGACCGCCTTCGGTTTTCACCACCGATACTTTTTGCCCAAGCCGCCTTTTCGTGTTTTCGACTTGCCGGGTATACATGTTTTGATATATCCTTAACTTTTGCCCGAACCCTTTGGTTCGCCAGATGCCCTTATTTTTGCTTAGGTCACCGACCTGGGTCTCTTTATGCGTAGTATTTTTGACTATATCCGCTCACAGGGTGTGGAAGTCTTCACCATTCATGGTGCTAGTATCATAGCCCGCCAAAACACTATCTTGACTACAAACGGTCCCTCGTAGGTGGGAGTCCATTTGCCCTCGATCACCCGAGTCTCAAGATACCTTTTCACGCCATAGTACCAAGGTTTTTCTTCTCAGATCAAGCTCATAACAATATGCTGGTCTGCCAACTTCTCAATGATGATCCGGGGAGCCTCGTTGTCCCATCCGACCTTGAACATAGATGACATAGTAGCCAATGCTCCGCTAACCGATTCTCCTCTCGTGGAATGTGATTGAAAGTGATCTTCAAGTGGGGATCAAACTCAAAACATGCCTCGACACGGAACGAGGTTCGGTGCTTGCTTCCCACTCGCCTTAATCGAATGATCACCAAAGTCGAGTCTCCATACACTTGTAAGAACTTGATTCTTAAGTCAATAGCTTTGATACCCATGATGCACGCTCAGATTCGCCATGTTGTTAGTGCAATCAAACATAATCGCGTGAAAGGCGACATGTCCGTGGGATGTAATGATGGCACCAATGCCATTGCTAAGTGCGCTCGAGGCTCCATCAAAACCATGGTCCATCTAAGATCCTTGTTCGTGTCCTTCGTCCCGCCCGGTTCTTCATAATCGCGACTAACAAAACATCTTCATCCTGAAATTAATTGCATAGATCGATAGTCATCTATGGCTCGATGAGCCAAATGATCGGCTACTACACTTCCTTTGATCTTTCTCGAGAAGTGTATCGATGTCGATTCGGTCAAGATCATTTGCCATCTTGCTATTCTTCCCGAGAGCTGTTTCTCAAATATGTATTTTATCGAGCCATCTTGAAATCAACAAGGTAGTGTGAGTCAACATATACCGCCTTAGTCGGCGTAGCGCCAGCCAAAGCATTGCAAGTTTTCTCAAGTCAGAGTATCTTGTTTCACAACGGTAAACTTTTGCTAAGGTAGTATATTGCATGCTCTTTTCGACTGACTGGCCATGCTGCCCCAACACACACCCCATTGAATTTCTAACACCGCAAGTACATGATAAGAGGTCTTCCTTCAGTGCATGGATACGAGGATTTTGTAGGTACTCCTTGATTTTGTCAAAAGCGATCCGCAATCGCTGCCCATTCCACTACTTGATCTTTCTTTAGTAACTTGAAGATTGGCTCACAAGTAGCAGCTGTGTGCAATGAACCGCAATGTAGTTCAATCGGCCCAAGAAACCTCTAACTTCCTTCCTATGGAGTCGGCATTTCTTGAATAGCTTTAACCTTGGCGGGTCAACCTCAATACCTTTACCATCGACAACAAACCCTAGGAGTTTTCCGTGTCCGACTCAAAAGTGCACTTGTTGGATTAAGTCTTAGTCCAGACTTCTTCAACCTATCAAACAACTTCTACAAATGATCAAGATGTTCCTCTTCACGCGGATCGAGCTATCATGTCGCCGACGAGACCTCTATCTCGTGATGAATCATGTCATGAAACAACGTCACCATAGCACCGATAAGTGGCGCCTGCGTTTTTCATCAAACCGGCATAACCTTATAGCGTAAAGTGCCCAACGTAACGAAGTAGTCTTCTCCATGTCTTCGTGAGCCATTTTGATCCGATTATAACCGAGAAACCATCCATGAAGGAGAAAACCTTATGCCGAGCGGTGTTGTCAACCGTAACATCAATACGAGGAAGTGGGAAATCGCCTTTCTGACTTGCTTTGTTCGATCTCTAATCACACACATTCGCATCTTTACCATTCTTCTTAGGTACTGCACCACATTTGCAACCCATCGGATGAAGTAAAGCTAGAAGCCGTTGAACTGCTTTATAACTTCGCTTTGATTTTTTCTCGACATCTCAGACGATGCGATTTAACCTTCTATTTCATCGAGAAAACCTTCTTTGTTGGCAATCGGTACCACAATATCAATGTCCAACCCGCATGTCTTCGTATGACCAAGCAAAACCTCAATGTAGTCTTGTAGCATCCGAACCAATCTTTCTTTAACACTGCTCTCAAGACCCGCCTCCTATCTTCGATCTTTTTGTCTTCGCTAGTACCCAAATTCACAACCTCAACTCGCTTCTTCAGGTGGTCAGATAACTCGCCTTCTTGCTATAGCACCGCAAGTTCTCCGGCACCTCACAATCTTTCTCACTTTCGCCTTCGCTTGGTAGATCGGATTATCAAGTCATATTTAGCAATAGCATAGTCATATCAACTAGATTCGGAGTGATTCGCAGTTGTATCACGGTGTGTAAGAAACACATAGCTTTGAAGGTGATAAAGTAAAAGAAAGAAAACAAACAATTGAATGCAAAAGTCCAACGAATTTATTGAATGAAAACGCTAAACAATGATAATAACCTCGCAACGAGCCATGATGCCCCGCAAGGCACTAGGCTTTCAAAGTTTATTGTTCAAAACATAAAGAAATACGAAAAGCAAAACAAAACAAGAGCAATTACTCCCGACTAAAGGAGATTGGTATGACGCCTTCCCCTCCAATTGCCGAGCCCATGATCCGGAGTCGAAGATCCACTTGCCGATGTCAAGTTGTCGTTGTCTTCTATAACATGGATTCCACTCTGGACGCGAAAGGAAGTTGGCCGACACGCTCATGACGTATCATCCTCCGACTGACCGTGAAGCCTAAACCGCCTTGTCGATTTGAAAGGAAGATCGTGAGTGACCCCAAATAGAACTACCTTCTTCAACCGCAGCTGAGCATATTTCAATGAGGCCATCCTAGGCGAACTTTAGCAACTTCAGAGGAGTGGAGAGTCAACAGCATGACTGGGTATTGTTTCAAAAGCTTGACAGGAGTCTCAAGAATCCTCCTTCCATCTCGAGGTATCGAATGACAGATGATCGACCATATACTCTTCTTCACCACACACCGAACAACCTTCCCTTCACTGGTACTTCAGTCGATGCAAGGTAGGTGGACCGCCCCATGTATCCAAGGGCGTCCGAGTAGGCAAGAGTAAGTTGACGGATGTCCATGACAAAGAAAGTAGAATCAAAAGTCCGGGAACCGACTTTAACAGAAGAGTGAGCTCTCCAAGCACTATTCGCTAGAACCATCAAAAGCTCTCACAATTATGTCACCGGTCTCAAACCAACCCTTCGACATCAAGTCGATCAAAAGCGCCTTGTAGGATATTCAGAGCGAACCGGTATCTACCAAAACATGAGACAATGTAACGCCCTTGCATTCAACAGATGTGCAAGGCTTTGTTGTGTTTCTTTCCCATAGAGTTAAATCAACATCGAGAAGCTTAGTTGTTGGCAGCCAAGCTAGCAATACAAACTTCAAACCGGGTCAAGTAGTGTCTTCGCGGCGTGAGCATTTCTTAAACTTCACCAAGGCGTTAGCATGAGCCTCGAGCACAAGAGCAGAGCAAGTATGGATATCTTGGATGAGTCGTCCCAACTGCTCCACAACATTGTAGTCACTCTTCTTGATAATCTTCGAATTTCCTCCATTTCTTGTTTGAGATGTCTTCAAAGAATTCCTTTGGTACTTCGGCCGAGAGGACGAGTCACCGTGCTTTCCTCTAGTGGGAACGGATTGAATAGCCGAACGCGGAGTCGAGTTGTCTTTTGGAAGAGAGATATCCGAGAGAATACTCTTCCGGCTCGGTCACCTTACTTGATCCTGATGTTGTCAATGTCGAATGGTGGCTTCAACAGTAAGATCTTCAATGGTCGAGAGTCTTGCTTGACGCCATGATAGTAAACATCACCCATAATTCCAAGGAATAGCTTTGTCGAGGAATATGAAACCGCCTTGAGAAGTAATGATGAGAGGTGCCACTCTAGGCACGTAATCAGCAGAGGAAATCTTATGGTGTTAACATCAAGATAGTCTTCGAAATCGCCGACCCATCCTATCGCCTTAACATCTTCGATAGGAATCTTGTAGCTTGTGAACAAAGGTACTTCACCATGTAATCATACTTTCCACTTGGCTGCCCCAAGGTATCCCACAGATGGTGGTTTCATTTGCATTGTCAATCTTCAACTTAGACATTTCTTCACACAACCGCACAGTGGTTTCGTAAATAGTATCTCACGGTTGTCCATCATGCATCGAACACGCCTTCTCAACCAAGGACACCATAGATGGGAACCAACGACAATCCTCGGGCATCCCTGGTCGACACCGCCAGTAGCAAATTCTTCTTAATACCATCGAGGAATGGTCAAGTCATCTATGTCGAAAACATAAGTATCGCCACCAACAAAGATTGGAACTCTTGTCATGATTAGGCATAGGCGCTGATCACATTCGAGTCTCAAGTGAGGGTCAAACTCAATCGCTTAGCTTCAATCATGTCTTGAATTTTGTTCTTCGTGAGCCCAACAATCATCAAGATTATGTCCCGGGCTATTGAATGGTAAGCACACTTAGCATTAGGATTGTATCTCAAGAGGAAGTGTTGACATTCGAGGAGGATCCTCAAGGTAATCACCGCTTTCAACATGTGTTGCAAGGCTTGACAATGGCATGTTGATCTTTGTAAACTATCTTTGTTGTTTCGTTACGCTACCGTCTCACCGAGGTTGGCCGATAGATCGAGAAAACAACCGACCCCACAGATTGAGCACACGGTCTTGGCCTCGGCTTTTCTCGACCATACACAAGATTAGCTTTCTTACCACCAAAAGATCTCTTCAAAGATTCGATGATGATTCTACATGAATCTTCCCACTTTGATACCGTCGATACGCCGTCATAATATCATGTGAATCCGGTCAAGAGTTTCCAATCGATGATTGAAGAATGGGCCTGCCGTTGTTCCCATGAACATATCAACCAACTCCCTATTGGACAAGGGTGGTTGAACCTCCCGCTAGATCTCTCCATTTCGAGCATACCTCTTGAACTTCTCATCACGACCCATGACATGCTTTGTAGTTGCATGCAAGTGGGTGTCAATTCAAAGATTGTACTCATATCGCCTATAGAAAGCATTCGCTAAGTCACCCAAGTACGGACATACCATTCTCTATCGATAATACCATTCTAATCGAGTTCCGGACAAACTCTCTTGAAAATAATGCATCCACAACTTTCTCACATCAAGGGATTGATCTTCCTAACATAAGACTTCAAATGCATTAGGGCAAGACATGCCATACTTAGAAAAGTTGGAACTTTGAACTTGGGAGGAATCACAACACCGTGGATCTAGACTCAAATCATCAAAATTCAGCCGGACATCTTCAGTTTTCCACAAGATTCGACGGTCTTCAAGTTGCTTGTACTTGTCATCTTCATCAGAGTATTGGTCGTTATCATAGCCTTTTTCAGGCTCATGCTAACTACCTTCACCATCGCCCTTGTTACTTTGCTCATCCTCCTTCTTGACACTTTCTTCAGAGAGCTCAATTCGACTAACCACCTAGGACCTCCTTTGTAGCCGCCCATGTTGAGAAGACCAACAACCTTCTTCTTTCTCGTTGATGAGCTTCTTCAAATCTTCTTCGCCTTTGGACCAAACCGGTGAACATCTCACAAACCGAGCATTCGAGCTCGAGATCTTTGACAGACTGTTCAAGAGCCATTTATGCTAAAATAAATAGCGAGAAAATGAGAAAACCAATCTTCAATGTACCTGTGATGCAATGTTATGCTATGATATGCAATGTTTATGCGAATGCAATGCAAATGATGTCATGATGTCATGTTTAGCACACACAAACAAATCACACAATGAGCCTAGGTTTAAGGCTTGCATGAGGTATAGGTAATTACCCCACCAAAAGTTTGAGTTGGTTCATCCTGTCCTATAATAGTAATCGGTTCTAGGAATCTCACATCATTGATCTTTCTCAGAGGCGCTTATTTCAATACGACTACCAAGTGGTCGATCGAAAATATCCCAAAAGTCCGATCTTAATGAGCGTAGATCGAGTATCAACCAACCTCGGTCTACACCAAAGCCGGCCATCTCACTACCTTCTAATGGCCAAGATGAGTCAATTAAGGTTCTAAAAGTTTAGTTAGTGCTTGATGACACCACGCAGAAGCCAAATACTATCCTCAACTTGGAAATGAAGAGTATCAAGACATCCAAAGTGTCACACTAACGTAGCCATCATGTCGACCGCTTCGATATACGCCTAACTGGTCGCGACGATTTATTGCTACTTACCTAAAAGGAAACCCGGATCCGGGTGTAGGATCCCCCAACAATATAATACCCAAGCAACCCTTAAAGATAAAGCAAGAAAGTCAAATAGAAAGCAATAAAGGTGATTTAGAAATCCCTAAGGTAATTCTCTCTTTTTAGGGTGTCTCCTCAGAGTCGCCATCAGAATACTTGAACCGACTTTTAGTGTTTTTTGTATCGCAAATGTGCGGATAGCAAGAGTCGCCACCGACTTTTATTTTTATCCAATTAAGGGAAGGTAAAAGTACATAAAAAGACCTTCGTTAGATTCTGAGTAAGGGAGAAGGTTATGAAAACGGAAGGTATTAGCACCCCTTTCCATCCGTAGTTATCTACGGGCTCTTAGTTGCTCTAGATCACTTTAAAATTGTGCTTTATGTGTGTTTGACAAAAAATGTTTTGAAAAGGCATTTCGCTTTGACTTTGTAATGATTCATGTAGGAATGTATACAAAGTGTTCGGAAATGTTTCATTTTGAAAAGAGTTTGAACTTTGACAAAAGTGTGAGGTGTGAAAAGTATTTTGATAGAGCAAGCAACTAAAAGTCTTATTACCTACTCAGAATTGGTCATTTTCGTGTTTATTTTACGTTCCTTTAGAATAGTGTCATCCATAGCATTAGTCGGTAGGTAACCCTATTCGTTGGATGTAGAAGGACATCGGGGACATCGGATGGTCATAGGCAACTAGGAAGTATCCTAGCACATTCTAAGGGACTATCATCATTTTTGTAGGCGACAATCGAGGGTCAAGATCATGTATTTGAGGCTACATCGTGGGTCTATGATCTTTGTATCAAGGGTCTATGATGATTTGTTGAAGGCAACGGTGCTAGAATACCTCTACGCTCGAGGGACATGACCATTTTGAATTCGTAAGGCAACGAGAGAGAATTACCCTAAGGGGTGCAGGTGTGAAAAAGAGTGTGTTGATTCAGATATTTTATCTTGAAAATTAGTGAGCTATGTTGATTATTATCTTGCCATACACGCCTAGTTACTAGCAATTTATAGGGTGGAAATTAAAATGCGGAATGTAAAGATGCGGAAAGATAAATGTCCTACGCTATTACATGGCTTTGGGGCGTATACATAATTTAAACTTATGGAAAATAAAACCTAATTTAAACTATTACATCCCATGAACAGTTACATAATTGGAAAAATGAAAAAAGAAAAGAAACCGTCAAACTAATAACTGTGAAAAGATAAGAAAATCTAAAATACGATGAAATTGAATAAGAGAAAATATTAGTAAAATGCAAATTTTGAATGAGAAAAATATGACATGTTGGAAATAACATAAATAAGCTAAAATAATTTTTTGGGATTTTTTGAATGCAATTTAATAATTTAAAACTAATTAAAAGTGATTTTAATGCTAAATTATGAATAAAAATAAATATGCATGCAAAATAATATTTTTTAATTTTATAAATTAAATAAAGGTTTTCTGGAAATAATATAAAAAAGAAAAATATTTTTTGGTATTTTTTAATGCATGAAATAAAAATATGAAAAGAATTAAAATTGATGCAAATATTAAATAAATAAGAAAATAGAAAATAATTGAAAAAATGCAAGTTTGTAAAAAAAGAAAACAAAACCGGTGCCAGTGGGGGTCGAACTCAAGTCATGAGAGAGCATCTTTCCAAAAGCCAAGCCTTAACCACTGGGACAAGTGACATCTGGTGTTTTAAAAAACGAAATCAATCAATATAAGTGCTAACGCCATGGTTATATTCCAAACACACAACGTGGACCCGCTTATTTTGAATGAACGAATCAAGCTCTCCTCGTACCAACCCTCGTCGGTCCACGCCAATAACCACGAGCCCTAGCTCCCCGCCTTCTCCAAGAACCCCAAATTGAAACCAAACAAAATACGTGGAATAAATGGGAGAGGAGGACCTACCCCCTAAATCGACCCTCCCGAGTCCAATGGTGGTATCATTTTGGCTAAAAGTTCTCGATTGATCGGCTCGATTCAAACAATCCTTCGAACCCTAACAATGGCAATCGGTGATTTCTACGTACGCCGCACGTGATGCATCATTCTCGATCTATTTGATGTCCCGAATCCATTCAAATACACAAAACAATTAATAACGATGGAAAAGGAAATCGAATTTGTGAGTTTACCAAACTTGAGAGTCATGGCACAATTCAGGTGATCCGCTTCGAGCAAGAGGTGGTTTAGATCATTGGAACCCCTAACACGCTTTGATGGATGGCTTTATTGAAACTTCAAAATCAAAATTCAATTTTGAGGATTCTTAAAAATTTGCCAAAGTTTTGGTTGTTGTAAGGGCTAGGTTTCGCCCTTTGTGCTTGGCAATAGGTCGAGTATTTATAGAGGGAGAGAGAAAAAGAGTGAAAAAGATTGGTTAATCAACGTGCAATATTTTATTCAAATAAAATCAAATTTCCTTAAAATTTGATTTTTCTTTCCATATGCATGCTATCACGAAATTGGTATGCTTGGTGGGCTATCTTGGACCTCAAGTAAGATATAAATCCAATCCATTTGAAAAAATATCTTATTTTCATATTTTATATGATTTAATTTTGAATTAAATGTTTTAAAATTCAAAGATAAATCATAAAAATAGAAAATTACCATGGCCAAGTATTTATAGGTCAAAAATAATGTCATGAACAAGTTTGGACCAAAAGATTTTGGGCCCATTTGGAAAATTTTGCATTTTGACCAAAATGTCCTTTTAATCATTCAAAATCGCCCAACTTCTAATGGTGTATCTTGCTCAATTTTCCACATTTTTGAGTGTTCTTGGACTTTTTGGAAATCTCTAAGAGTACTCTAACCAACCTTTTTGGTCTCATATCAATTGGAGTTTCCATGCTCAATATATCCTCAAAACAAAAATGTTGACTTTTTGTTGACTTTGAAAATGACCTATAATGTTTTGGGCCATACCTCTCAAATGAAGCATTTTTTGGACATTCTTGTGAGACATGAAGTTGTAGAGAATTGAATTTCCTTTAAAACAAGAGGTGGTGGAAAAATTTCGATAAAGTATGAAGAAGTTATGATCACCAAAGTTCATTGACTTTTCACCTAAACCCTAATTTAGAAAGTCGACTTTCGAGCAAATCTTGAGTTTTCTTGATGAATCATGATCAACCCTTGATCAAATGATGAATGTAAATTCAAAATGAGGATGTTGACCAAAAATTCTGAAGTTTGACTGTATGTTGACACAGTTGACTTTTTGTCCAATACAACTAATTTTCAACCATCTGAGCAATTGTCTGAGGAAACTTGACTTTTGAGGCTCGAAACTTGACATGGAGAATCTTTGAAGAATATGAGGAGGCATGATGAACATTGGAGATGTTGGAAGTCCATCTGGAGCTGAGAATTACCGAACCCTAGTTTGGGTTGATTGTCTAGGAGAGGGTTTGTCTGATCATTTCTTGAGGAATCATTGAGCATGGATGTATGAAATATCTTGAGAAGATGGAGGGCAAATTTTGGGGTATGACAATGCTAGACTCGAGATTTTTGTTTGAATAGGAGAACTGACGGAGATGGGCTTAAGATGCCATCTGGAAAGATTGATGCTGGGGAGTGAGCCGTACGCTAGGCTATGTAGATGTTTCTGGAAAAGAAAGGAGATGGGCTTAGGATGCCATCTGGAGGGAGTCGTACGTTAGACTTCGTGCTCGCCTTTGAATGAAGTTATTGGCTTGTATTGGTTTTTTAACCAAATATGCAGCATTCTGAAGATGGAGAGATGTTGACAAGTAGTCGGAGATGGGCTTAAGATGCCATCCAGGGCAACTGAGTCGTACGCCAGACTTTGTAGTTGCTGTTGATAATAAGAGAGGGTCAGAATAAATCTTCGTCTGATTACTCTGAGGGGATAGGAGTCGGCAAAATGTGGATATCTTCCCTGTTGTGCTTCGGGTATTGATCCAATGCCTGTTATCGGAGGATAACTTGTGATCGTTCAGATAGTTCTCCCGTCTGGTTTCGGGCATTAATCCTGGATCCGTTGTCGGAGGACAACGAGGGCGGTCGTACAGATAGTTTTCCCGTCTGGCTTCGGGCATTAATCCTGGACCAGTTGTCGGAGGACAACTAGGGCGGTCATTCAGATAGTTTTCCCATCTGGCTTTGGGCATTAATCTTGGACCTGTTTGTTTCATAAGTGATTTTCACCTGTTTTGGAGAAAACAAGAGAAACTTTGATAGAATATCGTTAGTCTTATGCAAAGTATGATGCATGATGATGTGTATGAATGACATATGCATGTATTATGACTTTATGAGAAATGTATGAATGATAGATGTTGTGGTATTTCAAAACATATCCATCTTGAAGAAGATGCAGATGTTCTGCTGGAGGATTCCTGACTCCTGTTTGGGGATGAAGTGGGTGAGAGCCCTGCTTTTGAATGAGAAGAAGGATATCCTTGATTCCTCCGATGCATTATCTGACCAAGTCTTGAGCCTAGATATTGTTGAGGATGACAGGGATAGAGAGATGCCCTGTTGAGGATCTTGTGCATAGACCCTGCTGGGGAAGAAATTGGGAGGCGCTCTACCGGGGATCTTGTGTGTAGATCTTGGAGAGCATTTGATAGTTGCCGAGACCGTTAGAAGGATCCGAGCCCGCTGTAATCTCCGTCGGGGAATAAAGGTGTAGGTTTCTCCGATGCACTATCCACCAAGTTTCGAGTCTGGATACTGCTGCTGGGGAAAAGGGAAATTGTTGAGAGATATTTTGCTGGGGATAAATACCTCGGCTGGGGATGAACCGTCACTGCTTGGAGACTGATGTAACATGGTTTAGTTGAGTGGAATCACTGCTCGGGGACTAACATATATTCCTCTGGGGAAGGTTTGTTGTGAGTGACACCTCTGTGGGGATCATGCTCTGTGGGGAAATGCATTGGTGACTTTCGTCGTCATCTCAATTCCTGGAAACTATAGCGATTGCCTTCGTATGTTCGCTTTTCGCATGTTCGTGACTAGATTTTTATTGTCAAATGCATATAATCATTCAAAGCAAACGTTGGACTTTATGCAAACGACAACAGCAAAAATTGTAAAGAGAAAGAAACTTATATTTATTTGAATGGTGGTGTATGGCCAAGTAGTCTGTATACAAGAGAAAAGAAAAGTTACGCGGAAACAATCTCGTTAAGTTCCAACTATGCTAGTACTCATATATTTCAACTATCTCATTCTCAAGAAAGTGAGTGAATTGATTTTTCCATTTGAATCTTGAATGCCGATAGTAGTCTCAGATAGGTAGGTGATCCGGACGAGACATAGTCGACGCTTAAATCCCTAACTTTTGCTCTAGACCGCCTTTCGGTTTTCACCACGGATACCTTTTGCCCAAGCCGCTTTTCGTGTTTTCGACTGCGGTGTACATGTTTTGTATATATCCTTAACTTTTTCCGAACCCTTTTGGTTCGCCAGATGCCCTTATTTTTGCTCTAGATCACCGACCTAGCGGTCTCTTTTATGCGTAGTATTTTTGACTATGTCTCGCTCACATGGTGGGAAGTCTTCACCATCCATGGTGCCAAGTATCATAGCTCCGCCGGAAAATAATGTTTTGACTACAAATGGTCCCTCATAGGTGGGAGTCCATTTCCCCTGGGATCACTTTGTGGAAGGATGATGCGCTTGACTACTAGATCACCGACTTGGTAGACTCTTGTTGACCTCTGTCAAATGCTCTGATCATTCGCTTTTGATAGATTTGTCCATGGCACATGGATGCGAGTCGTTTCTCATCAATCAAGTTAATCTGGTCAAGGTGAGTCTGGATCCAATCATCTTCGCCTAACTCTGCATCCTGGAGGACTCTGGTTGAGGGTATCTGAACCTCGATTGGTAGGACTGCTTCCATACCGTATACAAGAGAAGGGGTTGCCCTTGTTGATGTCCGTATCAGAAAAGCGATAACCATGAAGAGCAAATGGTAACATCTCATGCCAATCTTTGTAAGTCACCGCTATTTTCAGATAATCTTCTTAATGTTCTTGTTGGCGGTTTCCACGCCATTCATCTTAGGCCGATATGGAGAAGAGTTATGATGCTTGATCTTGAATGCGCAAGTAGTTTGGTGATCATCTTGTTGTTGAGATTAGAACGTTATCCGTGATAATCCTTTCGGAGTGCCATACCGATGATAAGATTATGCTTGATGAAACGAGCCACAACATTCTTGGTAACAGATACGAACGAGGTCGCTTCTACCCACTTGGTGAAATAGTCAATTGCCACAAGGATGAAACGATGTCCGTGGAAGTCGGGCTTGATTTCTCGATCATGTCAATGCCCCACATTGCAAAAGGCCAAGGAGTGTTAGAACATCTGAGGTACCGGAGGTACGTGCACTTTGTCTCGCATAACTGCATTTGTGACAAGATCGAGCATAGCGGTGACAATCGCCCATGGTGGACCAATAGTAGCTGCTCTCAATATCTTCCATCGATGTCCACGGAGTGGGTACCAAATGCGCTTCGTAATTCTTCCATGATACGCTCACTGCTTTCCTTCTACAAGTAAGCACAAGTCGTGATTGCGCTTGTATAAGATGTCGCTCGAGGAAGAACTTGGATGCAAATCTTCTCAAGAACTTTTATCATTGATGATTCCCTCGGATATTCCCGAGTCTCAAGATACCTCTTCACTCATAGTACCAAGGTTTCTCTTCCGTATCAAGCTCATACGTTCGCCAAACTTCTCGATAACTGGGAGCCTCGTTGTCCCATCCGACCTTGAACATAGACGACATAGTAGCTAACGCTCTGCCAACTGATTCTCTTCTTGTGGAATATGGTCAAAAGTAATCTCTTCGAAGTAGGGGATCAAACTCAAAACATGCTCTCGATATGGAATGAGATTCGGATGCTTCGTATCCCACTCGCCCTTAATCTGACCGATCACTAAAGCCGAGTCTCCATACACTTGTAAGAACTTGATTCTTAAGTCAATAGCAGCTTTGATACCCATGATGCACGCTTCGTATTCGGCCATGTTATTCGTACAACTGAAGCACAATCTGGCGGTGAAAGGCGTATGTCCGCCTAGAGTGACTACAAATGGTCCTCATAGGGTTTAGGGCTCCATCAAAGACCATGGTCCATCGGGATCCTTGTTCAGGTCCTTCGTCTGGGCCTGGTTCTTCACGAATCAGTGACTAGTAAAACATCTTCATCCGAAATTAACCGCATAGATCGATAGTCATCTACGGCTTGATAAGCCAAATGATTGGCTATTACACTTCCTTTGATTGCTTTCTGAGAAGTGTACTGGATGTCGTATTCAGTCAAGATCATTTGCCATCTTGCTATTCTTCTAGAGAGAGCTGGTTTCTCAAATATGTATTTTATCGGGTCCATCTCAGAAATCAGCAAGGTAGTGTGAGTCAACATTTACTATCTTAGTCGGAGCAGCCCAAGCCAAAGCTGCAAGTTTTCTCGAGTGTGAGTATCTTGTTTCACACGGTAAACGCTTTGCTAAGGTAGTATATTGCATGCTCTTTTCGACTGCACTGCCATGTTGCCCAACACACACTCCATCGAGTTCTCTAACACCGCAAGTACATGATAAGAGGTCTTCCTTCGGCGGCATCGGATAGGAGGATTCTGTAGGTACCCTTGATTTTGTCAAAGCGATCCGCAATCGCTGCTCCATTCTACCACTTGATCTTCTTCAAGAACTTAAAGATTGGCTCGCAAGCAATTAAATGTGCAATGAATCTGGCAATGTAATTCAATCGGCCCAAGAAACCTCTGACTTCCTTCTCGGTGCGGGGAGCTGGCATTTCTTGAATAGCTTTAACCTTGGTTGGATCAACTTCAATACCTTTACCACTGACAACAAATCCTAAGAGTTTACCGGATCTGACTCCAAAGGTGCACTTGTTAGGATTAAGTCTCAGTCTATACTTCTTCAACCTATCAAATAGTTTCTGCAAATGGTCAAGATATTCCTCTTCGGTCTGTGATCGAGCTATCATGTCGTCAACGTAGACCTATATCTCTTGATGAATCATGTCATGAAATAATGTCACCATAGCACGCTGATAAGTGGTGCCCGCGTTCTTCCGTCCGAACGGCATAACCTTGTAGCGTAGTGCCCAATCGTAACGAAGTAGTCTTCTCCATGTCTTCAGGAGCCATTTTAATCTGATTCTAACCGGAGAAACCATCCATGAAGGAGAAAACCTTATGCTGAGCGGTGTTGTCAACCAGAACATCAATATGAGGAAGTGGAAAATCATCTTTCTGACTCGCTTTGTTCGATCTCGTAATCCACACACATCCGCATTTTGCCATCCTTCTGGGCACAGCACCACATTAGCTACCCACGTGGGTAAGAAGTAACTAAGAAACCGTGTTGAATCGCTTCATAACTTCGCTTTGATTTTTCTCGACATCTCGTGACGATACGACGAACCTTCTCGCTTCACAGAAGAAAACCTCTTTGTCGCAATCGTGTACCACAATATCAATGTCCAAACCCGCATGTCTTCGTATGACCAAGAAAAACCTCAATATAGTCTCGTAGCATCTGAACCAATCTTCCTTTAACACTTCTCAAGACCCGCTTCCTATCTCGATCTCTTTTCTATCTTCGCAGACCAAATTCACAATCTCAACCTACTCTTCGTGTGGTCAGATAACTCGCTCTTCTTGCTGTAGCAGCCGACAAGTTCTCCTAGCACTTCACAATCTTCCTCACCTTCGCTTTGGCTTGGTAGATCGGATTATCAAGTCATATTTAGCAATAGCATAGTCATATCAACGAGATTCGAGTGATTCGCAGTTGTATCACGGGTGTGTGTAAGAAACACATAGCATTTTGAAGGGTGATAAAGTAAAAGAAAACAAAAATTGAATGCAAAAGTCCAACGATTTTATTGAATGAAAATATGCAAATGATAGATAATAACCCTCTCAAACGAGCCATGATGCCCCGGGCAAGGCACTAGGCTTTAGAGTTTATGGTTCAAAACGCAAAATACGAAAAGCAAAACAAAAACAAGGGTAATTACTCCCGCCTAAAGGAGATTGGTATGACGCCTTCGCCTTCCAATTGCTTAGCCCATTGTCCGGAGTCGAAGATCCATTGCGATGTCAAGTCGTTGTTGTCGCCTTCTATAGCATGGATTCCACCGCCGATGCGAAGGAAGTTGCCGACACGTCAGCGATCATCTTCGACCTTGATGGTGAAGCCTAAACCCTTTTCGATTTGAAAGGAAGATCGTGGAGCTGTCCCCAAATAGTACTACCTCCTTCTTCAACAAAGAGCTGAGCATCTTTCAATGAGGCCATCCTAGGCGGAATGTGAACTCGTGAGTGACGGAGGGTTGCATGACTCGGGCATTGTTTCAAAAGCTTGACAGGAGTCTCAAAGAATTCACCCTCCACCCGAGGTATCGGAATGACAGATGATCGACCATATATTCCTCTTCACCACATACTATGACAACCTTCCCTTTCACCTTGTGTTTGTAAGGTAGAGGTAAAGACCGCCCCATGTATCCAAGGGCGCCCAAGTAGGAAAGAGGTGGACGAATGTCCATGACAAAGAAAGTGGAGTTGAAAGTCCGGGAACCGACTTTAACAGTGTAATGAGCTTCCACTGCTCGCTTAGAACCATCAAAAGCTCTCACAATTATATCACCGGGTCTCGTAACCAACCCTTCGATATCAAGTCGATCAAAATCCTTTGGAAGGATATTTAGAGCGTAACCTATCCACCAAAACATGAGATAAGGTAGTATTGCATGTAAATGTGCAAGGCTTTGTTGTGTTTCTTTCCGGAGTCAAATCAAGATCGTAGAGGCCGTTGTTGGCAGCCTAGCAATACAAACTTCAAATTGGTCAGTAGTGTCTTGCAGACGTGAGCATTCTTCGTAAACTTCACCAAGTCTTTAGTATGAGCCTCGAGCACAAGAGCAGAGCAAGCATGGAGATTGGACGAGTCTGTCCCAACTGCTCCACAACATTGTAGTCACTTTTCTTGATGATCTTTAGAATTTTCCTTTTGAGGTGTCCTAAGCAACTTCTCGGGAGTAGGGTGAGTCAATGGTTCTTTCCGTAGCTTGGGAATGGGTTGAATAGATGGAATGCGAGCTGGTATCGCAGTTGTCTTTGGAGGAGAGATATGAGAGAAAACCTTTTCCGTTACTTACTTGATGAATGTTGTCAATGTCGAATGGTAGCTTCAACGGTAATATCTTCAATGGTCGAGGGTCTTGCTTGACGCCATGATAGTAAACATCACCCATAATTCCAAGGGATAGCTTTGTCGGAGGAATATGGAACGGTCCGGGAGAAGTAATGATGAGAGGTGTCACCTAGGCACGTGGATCGCAGAGAAACTTATAGTGTTAACATCAACATCTTGGGAAATCGTCACCCCATCCGGTTGCCTTAACATCTTCAATAGGAATCTTGTAGCTCTGAACAATATACTTCACCATGTAATCAAACTTTCCACTGGCTGCCCTAAGGTACGCATGTATTTCATCATTTCGATCTTCGATTTCTTAGACATGTTCACACGTCTCCATGTGGTAAATAGTATTTCACTGCTATCCATCATGCATTGACTGCCTTCTCAACCAAGCACAACCATCATGTGTGGGCACCAACGGCATTCTCGGGCATCCTGGTTGACACCGCTTGCAGAAATTCTTCTTAATATCGAGGAATGGTCAAGTCATCTATGTTGAAAACATAAGTATCCTCCCAACACCATTGGTACTTTTGTCATGGTTAGCATAGGAGCGTTGATCACATTCGAGTCTCAACAGAGGATCGAACTCAATCTTCTTAGCTTCAATCATATCTTGAATTTTGTTCTTCGAGCCCAACTTGTTAGTGTCGTGCCGGCTATTGGAGTGATAAGCACACTTAGCATTAGAATTGTATCTCGAGAGGAGGTGTTGACACTCTAAGGAGGATCCTTCAGTAATCGCCGCTTTGTTGCAAGGCATGCGACAATGGCATGTTGATCTTTGTAAACCGCCTCGTGGCGCTCGCTACGCTGTCTCACCGAGGTTATGCCGATGTAGGATTAGAGATCACAACCGCCCCATGGATCGAGCGGTCGGTCTTGGCTTGGCTTTTCGATACACAAGATTGGCTTTTCTTACCACCAAAAGATCTCTTTGCAAGATTTGAAGATGACTCGCAGAATCTTCCCACTCTTGATATTACGTCGTCAATATCACCCTGAATCCTATCAAGAGTTTCCAATCGATGATTGAAGAACGGGCTTGTCGTTGTTCCCATGAACATATCAACCAACTCCCTATCGACAAGGGTGGTTGAACTCACCGCTAGATCTCTCCACTTCGAGCATACTTTTCATCACGACCCAGACATGCTTTGTAGTTGCATGCGAGTGGGTATCAATTCAAGATTGTACTCATATCGCTTGTAGAAAGCATCCGCTAAGTTACTCCAAGTACGGATACGGCCATTCTCTAGTCGATAATACCATTCCAATTGGTTCTTGACAAACTCTCTTGAAAATAGTCCATCCACAACTTTCTCTCGCCATCGGGATTGATCTTCCGGACATAGGACTTCAAATGCACTTAGGGCAAGACATGCCATCATATTTGGCAAAAGTTGAACTTTGAACTTGGGATGAATCACAACACTGTGGACAAGACTCGATCATCAAAATTCAACCCGAACATCTTCAAGTTTTCCACAAAGATTCGACGGTCTTCAACTTGCTTGTACTTGTCACCTTCATCGTAGTATCGCTATAGTCGAGCGATCTCTCTCTCTTCTTAGGCTCACGCTGGTCATCTTCATTACCCTTGACACCTCATTCTTGACACTTCCTTCCGAGAGCTCATGTGATCGCCACTTTAGGACCACCTTAGAAGGCCCCGCCCATGTTGAGGAGACCAACAACCTTCTTTTCGTTGATGAGCTTCTTCGATCTTCTTGGCCTTGGACCAAGCTAGTGAACATCAAACCGAGCATTCTGAGCCTGAGATCTTTGATGACTGTTCAAGAGCCATTTCTGCTAAAATAAATAGCGAGAGAATGAGAAAACCAATCTTCAATGTACCTGTGATGCAATGTTATGCTATGATATGCAATGTTTATGCGAATGCAATGCAATGTTTTCAAGGAGCTTAGAGATTTAAATTTGTTAAACAAGCACGAACAAACATTTATTAGTTCTCTTTTTATTCTTTTTATTTTTAAGTACAAAAGATAGTTCAAAATAATAAAAGAAAAACATATGAATCCTAAAGCTCTAAGTTTCCCATGGGCGCTTCCTCTTGGTGCCGAGGTAGGCGTTGATGCTTCGCTCCTCGTGAAGTAGCTTCGTCAACTCTAGAACTTTCTTCTCACTTGCATAGCACTGAGCTTCAAAGGTATCCTTTCTTCTTTAAGTTGAATCCGTGATCTCTTCAAGTCTTCAAAATCGTGAGGCATGTCGTGATGGAGAACAAGATAGGTACGCCACCTATAGCAATAGGTTCCATAATTACGGGTAAAACAGGCGTGAATGGCATCATGAGGTTTTGAGCTCGAGCTCGCACCCATTTGAGGTAAGGTTCCCAAGGAATGGAGTTTTGGTGCCCTAAAGTCTTGGTATCAGTCTTCTTTACCATGCCCCAAGCGTGTATGAACCTTCATCGGTAATTCTGGAGATCGTGGTTGTAGTTGAACACGATATCTTGGAGAAGCATATCATGCGAACCATCTCTTTGAGCAAAACCAAACTGACGTAGAGCTAGAGAAGGGTTGTAAGTAATACCTCCCCTTATACCAAGTAGTGGTACATTAGGGAATTCTCCAGAACGCTCAACGAATGTGAAGTCCTTCTGAGAGAAAAGATTCCAACGGATATCTGAATGAGAGAGTGACATTAGTCTTTGAGACCACTTCAATCTTTGTTCGTTCTTCAAAACTGATGGAGGAAGGTGCGAAATAAACCACCTAGAAAGTAACGGTATGCAACACATGAGAGTTCCTTGTCTCTTGATAGTACGAGTGTGGAGAGAATGTAGGATGTCTCCAAGTAAAGTAGGCACAGGATTACGGGTAAGAAACAACTTGATGGCGTTGACATCTATGAATTGATCCGAGTTAGGGAATAGAACCAAACCATAGATTAGCAAGGCCACAATATCTTCAAATGCATGGAAACTCATAACTTTGAGGAATTCTCGGGCTTTCTTAATTAAGAACTTGGCAAGTAGACCCTTAACTCCGCTTCTAGTTTCCCAATTGGCTTCAATGTCTGAGCGCTTAAGATGTAAGGCGGATGCGATGTCTTTGTACTTAGGAACCTTTTCTAGACCGGTGAATGGCATTTGGTCAAGAATAGGTATCCCAAGTAGCTTAGAGAACTCTTCCAAGGTAGGAACCAACTGATAATCTGAGAATGTAAAGCAATGGTGTTTCGGATCGAAGAACTGGAATAGGACGTGCATCATATCTTCTTCAAACCCGGAGATAACCAAGTCAAGCAAATAACCATGTCTTTTGATGAACTGTGCATGGTCGGGAATTTCTGAAACCAATTCTTTGAGCTGAGAAGGCATACCCATGAAGTTGATTCGGATAGTCTTTCTAGAAGCCATAATTACCTACAAAACAGAGCAAAGATAAATCCCTAGGTCCTTGAAATAGTTAGAAATGATATGCAATGCGAATGATGTCATGATGTCATGTTTAGCACACACAAACAATTCACACAATGAGCCTAGGTTTAAGGCTTGCATGAGGTATAGGTGATTACCCCACCAAAAGTTTGAGTTGGTTCATCCTGTCCTATAATAGTAACCGGGTTCTAGGAATCTCACATCATTGATTTTTCTCGTAGGCATTTATTTCAATACGACTACCAAGTGGTCGATCGAAAATATCCCAAAAGTCGGATCTCAATGAGCGTAGCATCGAGTATCAGCCAACCTTAGTCTGCACCAAAGTCGGCCATCTCACTACCTTCTAATGGCCAAGATGGGTCAATTAAGGTTCTAAAAGTTTAGTTAGTGCTTGATGACACCACGCAGAAGCCAAATATTATCCTCAAATTGGAAATGAAGAGTATCAGGACATCCAAAGTGTCACACTAACGTAGCCATCATGTTGACCGTTTCGATATACGTCTAACGGTCGCGACGATTTATTGCTACTTACCTAAAAGGAAACCCGGATCCGGGTGTAGGATCCCCCACAAATATAATACCCAAGCAACCCTTAAAGATAAAGCATACAAATCAAACAGAAAGCAGTAAATGTGATCTAAAAATCCCTAAGGCATTCTCTCTTTAGGGTGTCTCCCCGACAGAGTCGTCAATTCTGTAATACGGTGAACTGACTTTGTAGGTTTTTGTATCGCAAATGTGCGGATAGCAAGAGTCTCCACCGACTTTTCTTTTATCCAATTAAGGTAAAAAGTACAGAAAAAGACCTTCGTTAGATTCTGAGTAAGGGAAAAGGTTATGAAAAGGGAAGGTATTAGCACCCCTTTCCATCTGTAGTTATCTACGGGCTCTTAGTTGCTATTAGATCATTTTCAAAATGTGTTTTCTGTGTGTTTGACAAAAATGTTTTGGAAAGGCATTTCGCTTTGACTTTGTAATGATTCATGTAGGAATGTATACAAAGTGTTCTGAAATGTTTCGTTTTGAAAAGAGTTTTAACTTTGACAAAAGTGTGTGGTGTGAAAAGTATTTGATTGAGCAAGCAACTAAAAGTCTTATTACCTACTCAAAATGGTCGTTTTCGTGTTGTTTTACTTCCTTTAGAATAGTGTTATCCATACCATTAGTTGGTAGGTAACCCTATTCGTTGGATGTAGAAGGGACATTCGAAGGGACATCATATGGTCATAGAAAGCAACTTGTAGGAAGTATCCTAGCACATTCAAGGGACTATCATCATTTTCGAGGCGACAATCGAGGGTCAAGATCATGTATTCGGAGGCGACATCGTGGGTCTTATGATCTTTGTATCAAGGGACTATGATGATTTGTTTTGAAGGCAACGGTGCTAGAATACCTCTACGCTCGAGGACTGACCATTCGAGTTCGTGAAGGCAACGAGAGAATTACCCTAAGGTGCGTGTGAAAAGAGTGTGTCGATTTTATATTTTATCTTGAAAATTAGAGTGAGCTATGTTCAATTTTAGTCTTGCCATGCACGCCTAATTACTAACTTTATAAGATGCGAAAGTAAATCATGAAATATAAAGTGCAGAAAGATAAATCCCACGCTATTACATGGCTTTAGCGTATACATAATTGAAAAATGCGGAAAATAAAAGTCCTAATTAAACTATTACATCCCATAGGCAATTACATAATATGAAAAGAAAGCGATAAAAAATTGTCCAAAACGGGATAACCTGTGAACAGATGAAAAATCGGGAAATACGAGGAAATCGAATAAGATGAGAATGTTAGTAAAAATAATAATTTTTGAATGAGAAAAATGTTTTCATGCTGGAAATAACATTAATATGCTAAAATAATTTTTTGGGATTTTTTGGAGTTAATTTGATAATTAAAAATCAATTAAAAGTGATTTAAATGATAAAATAGCAATTAAATTAAATATGCATGCAAAAATAATATTTTTAATTTTATAAATTAAATAAATATTTTTATGATGAGTATGCAAAAAATAAATATTTTTGGTATTTTTTAAATGCATGATAAAAATATTGAAAGATAAATTAAAATGGATGAAAATATTGAAAGAAGATAAAATAGAAAAATAGCTAAAGTTTGTAAAAAGAAAAAGAGAACCGGTCCTGGTGTGATTCGAACTGGAGACCTTTGAGAGAATCTCCTCCATCCAACGCCTTAACCGCTGCGCCATCTTGCACTTCGTGTCAAGGAAACCAAAACCAATGGTTTTTGAATGTACGCGTGTCACTGATTTTTGAAAATCAAAACACAGTCAGCCGCGGGCCCCAGTCAATACAAATGGACGAATCAGAACATTCCCTCACGCCACGCAAGCCACGCCGAGTCCGTCATTAACGACGGAGCCCTAGTCCTGCCTTCTCCGATGACTATGGTTCTTAAACCTGCAAAATACGAAGATTAAAAGCAAAAGAAAGACCTTGTCCACCTATTTCGACCCTTCTGAATTCAATGGTGGTGTTGGTTTTATCGAATCGACCGTATGCCGGTTCAAGAAGACAAATTGAAAACCCTAAACATGGCAACTCGTGATTCTTACGCAAGCTTGCTAACGATTGCCCGATCAACCATATGGAGTCTCATGAACACAATAAAATCATTAGAATCAATTAAAACAAGAAGATAATAAAAATGCAAATTCAAGAAATATTTGAATATGTATGAACATGTATGCATCGATTCAGGCTGTTTTGATCATTGGCAATGATGTATACTCACTCTAAATTACCTCAGGAACACGTTTGGATGGTTGAGAGAGGCTGAAATTGGCTGGAAATTAAAATTCGAATTTTGACAATTTGAGAAATTTTTTGGCAAAATAAGGGTTATGCTTTGAGCTAGGGTTTCGTGTCCTTTGATGTGTGTAATGCTGGGTATTTATAGAGTGATTTGGGATGGCAAAGAGAGTGAAAAAAGATTGCATCTTGAATGTCCATTTATTTCTTTTCAAATAAAATCAAATTTTGGAAAAAAAATTCAATGCGAGAGCTAGCACGAATTTGGCATGTTCCATGGGCTATCTTGGACCTCAAGTTTGATAAAAATTCACTCCTTTTGAAAAAACATCTTATTTTCAAATTTTATATAATTTAATTTTGAATTAAATGGTTTTAAATTCAAAAATAAATCAATAAAATAGAAAATTATCATGGCAAGGCATCAATAGGTCACAAATAATATTATGATCAAGTTTGGATCAAAATATTATAGGCCCATTTGGAAAAAATTGCATTTTGACAAATATCTCCTTTTGTGCAATTGTTCAAAAATGCCCAACTTGTGAATGGTGCATTTTGCTCAATTTTCCATATCTTTGAATGTTCTTGGACTTTTTGGAAATCTCTAAGAGTCCTCTAACCAACCTCTTTGGTTTCATCTCAATTGGAGTTTCCATGCTCAATATATCTTCAAAACAAAAAGTTGACTTTTTATTGACTTTGAAAAGGACCTGTAATGTTTTGATCCATACCTTCCAAATGAAACATTTTTTGAACATTCTTGTGAGACATGACGTTGTAGAGAATTGAATTTCCTTCAAACCAAGAGGTGGTGGAAAAATTTCTGAGAAAGTATGAAGAAGTTATGCTCAGTCAAAGTTTGGTTGACTTTTCACTAAGAAACCCTAATTTGGAAAGTTTGACTTTTGAGCAAATCTTGAGTTTTCTTGATGAATCATGATCAACCCTTGATCAAATGATGAATGTAACTTCAAAATGAGGATGTTGACCAAAATCATGAAGTTTGATGTATGTTGACCACTTGACTTTTGTCCAATACAACCGATTTTCAACCATCCGAGCAATCGTTCGAGGAAACTTGACTTGTAAGGCTTGAAACTTGACATGGAGAATCTTTGAAGCATATGAGGAGGCATGAAGACCATTGGAGATGTTGGAAATCCATTTTGATCTGAGAAATACAAACCCTAGTTTGGGTTGATTGTCTAGGAGAGGGTTTGTCTGATCAACCCTTGAGGAATCCTTGAGTATGGATGTATGAAATATCTTGAGAAGTATGAGGGAAAATTTTGGGGTATGACAGCATCCTGACACGGTCCGTGCCAAGCCACATGGGCTCCCGTGTTAGCCCCTTGGTTTTACTATGGGAGAAAATCCAACTCCTGACACGGGCCGTGCTGTGAGACACGGGCCATGTTGCTTCATTTTTCTTCTACTTTTCCTTCTTTAGATCTTGAACCCTCCATTCTTCTCCACACAATGCCTTGGATCATTCACTTAACCTAAAATTTGTATGCTAACAACCACAAAGACATCAAAAACAATAAAAAATATCAACACTCAAAGAAATCAAATAAATACGGAAACATAAACACAAACACTCAAACATAAACTAAATTGTTACTGAATTGACCAACTTATATCGAATGCATGACGAAAATCAAGTAGAAATGGTGACCGATCACATGTTTTGGTGGATTTTGTGTTTTTTAATGAACGGTGCGTGTGAAGCTCGTCCTTTCTGAAAAGGTTTTAAACACAAAAAGAAAGCCCGTCGGTGAAAAAGGTTTGCATTGGTTGGTTGTTTTTACCTTTGAAAAAGGAGTTTGAACCATTATTAAGTGTTTTGATTTTGAAAATAAAAGAAAACAAGTTTTATTTTTATTACATGCAAATATGCAAAAAAGATGAAAACAATTAACGAAAACTATCTAGTTCTATCCCTAATGTTATCATACATGGATTGCAACCTGAGGTCTAACTCGAATCGCTACCTAAGATAGAGTCGAGAGAATCCTAAGGGAACATGGAAAAGGTTTACAACCTAGATCTATGTCCATCTCGAATCTCTACCTAAGGTAGAGTCGAAGATGACAAAAGGGAATGGAAAAGGTTTACAACCTAATTCTATGTCCATCTCGAATCGTTACCTAAGGTAGAGTCGAAGACGACAAAAGGGATGAAGCAAACAAGTGCTTTGGAAGAAGCACACAAGCAATGCAATGCACAAACAAATGTCACATAAGCGCAGGAAAAGGAGGAAGTTACATAGCCTACAACAGCAACCCGAGGGCCAGAAGCAACCAGGAGCCGACACTTTCCAATTCCCGTGAAGAGTATCACCGCATGACATGAACTGTCAAGTGTGAAGAACAAATGATGCGAGTTCAACAGTAAATGCGAACCCCGAGAAAGCGTGGAGAGTCAGAATAGGGAACTCTTGCCACTTTATTATTATTGACTCGATAAAAGAAGCAACACGATTCGCGTGTGCTGAGATGACACAGACTAGAACTGTGCGGGGGTTTCTTGCGAACCCTTTCCGCGTGCCCATCATATCATCATAAATATATATCAATAACTATCAAAGCGGGACTTTGTTTGGTGGTGCCATATCAAGTTGCCTAACCACTCATGACCTATGCAAGCACAAATGATAAACACTTACTGAAAGCTACTTTCCTTTGCACGAAAGACGATTTTAAACAAACCACACACATTTAGCACACAATATGCAGAATCACCCTAAACGGGTCTTTAAATAAACCAGAGGGGTTCTTGAACATGCTCGAACTACGGAAGCCCCATCATACATGTTTAATCCTACTTCTCATGGCAAAAGAAAGTGGTAAAACCCTACTTCTCATGCTCTTTAGAAAAGCAGTAAAAGAATGCGATAAAAAGGTGAAGAAAATACCAAACAGAACAATCCGTAAGCAAAATCAAGCAAAGAAATACTCTGGAAAACTTCGAGTAAGCTTCCATCAACAAAGCAATAATCAGAAATAGCTCGATCAATATAATCCACAAGGTAATATCGTGCAACATGTGCGCATAGCAGACACATCCTCACAATAATCAGAACACTTGCACAAAGGTACATATCCAGACAAAATAGCAGAATATGTGTTTCTCATAACATGAGAAAACACAAAGCAAAGTGCGTTTAAAACGCCAGAAAAACCATGCGAGAATTGGTAACCATGTGAGAAGTGGTGTGTTTGTGTACCAAGACTAGGTACCTAATCAAAACATCCTCAATGTACCTTGCACAAGTCAACAAACACGCCAAAAGTAACAAGGAGGCATAGGCGTACCGGAAATTTCAAAATTTCCGGTATGAACATCATAGGAAAATACCGTAAATTTCAAAATTTTCGGGCGAAAATACCAGATATTTTGAAATCTACAGTAGACGATACCATAAATTTCGGAAAAACCGATACAAAATATCGAAAATTTTAACAAAAATACCAAAAACTTACTTGTATTTGCGAAAATTTTGGTAGCGCTCTCAAATTTCTGGTATAATCCAAATTTTTTAAAAAATTCAATAATAAAAAAGACTTTGACAAAATTGACTTTTCATATAAATTGGAGGTGTCAGGTACAAGTGGGGTGGCGGTAAAAGTTCTCCCTATTTTGATATCACAAATTAAAAATAGTCTATATCAATTTTTGGACAAATGGGCCATCCCTAATAACCCCCTAGTTTCTTTAGCCACCCATCCTTATGTCGACACAACTTTTATATGATAGATCTTCCAAATACATTTCTTGGTTCATAAAATACCAATTGACACTCATACTTTTTTACAAGTCAAAACTAAAATATAAACAACAACTACCTCTCAAGGGCAATATAGTAATTCCAAATACTCTCCAACGTAACCACCCTCATTTGCATCTGTTGAGTCCTCAAAGGACACAATTGACATTCAACATTCATAATAAAAGTCTCAACTATACATTACATTACGTTCACATTTTCTCACTCATCTCTCTCAACAACCATCAATATTATTCAACACCGTCCATCTCTCATTTCATCACCATCCTATATTATACATGAGGAGTGAGAAACAAAAACAAAAACAAAAATAAAAACAAAAAACATTAACAAAAACAAAAGGTGGTAGATGCATGAGCCACAACAACAAAAACACACACATTATCTCATACAACCACACTCTCACCACCTTCTCTTTCTTTCTCTCTTTCTCCTCTCATCTCATCACCTTATCCTTTTTTCAGGTACACCCTTTTCATTAATTATACCAACAACAATAATAACAATGGCTTCTTTCACTTTTCATTCATTCTTTCATCTTTTGTTTGTGTGATGAGTTTTATTTTATGGTTATATATATTATCATATTTTTTTAGTTGACTGATGATAAAGTCTTGGTCTTTCTTTTGTTTTCTTTAATGGGTGTTTCTTGAATTTTGATATGAATGTGTGTGGTCAATATGGGTTTGGCTTTTTTTGTTCGTTCTTGTTCTTGTTACCCTTTTCCAAGAAAGGTGGTAGGTTGATGGAGTTGAGTTGACTTCAACATAGAATGAGAAAGTCTTTGGTTTATATTTTTCCATTGAATGGTTTTGCTCATGTGGGGGGTTTGGTTTCATTGTGCAAAATAGGATATCAACTTTGTTTTTCTCAAAAGATTTTTTTTTTTTTTTTTTGGTTCTTGATTTGGAAATTAGTTTTATCATGTTTCTGGTTTAATAAGGTTTGTTCATGTTTTTCTGATGTGATCAAATTGGGTTCATGATTTGAATGATGTTTTAAGAGTCACTAAAACTGTGTCATGATCAAGGTTTTCTGCATTTGTATCTGTTTGTTTGTCGATTAGTTTAGCCAAGGTGGTGTGATCTTAAGCAAGGTTTTGAGTCGCTGTTGTGTAAAGGCTTTTGCGATTTCGGTCGATATATGTGTTGCAACACTGATTGCGGTCATCGCGGTGTGAATTAAGGACAATTTGTTCTTTATCATAAAAACGGTGAATTACGGTATGACACCTTCCGATACCGTTTTATCACGGCCATTTTCGCGGTAACGGACCGTTTTCTAAAACCTTGATCTTAAGCCTAATGAGCATACCAACTTTTTAAGCACTTCATGAAAGTCAAAGATTTTAGCTATAACTTTGTATGTGTGTCACCTAGTTCTTGATTTCCAATTCATGTTTTCATTGAACTGATTATGGAACTTGTTTCTTCTTCTACAGGTCTAAACAATCAATCTCATCTACCTGAAACTTTCCTACTTGTGTTATAGCTACATTACCTCCTTAATTGAAGGAAAATACTGGTATGGCCGGAAGTTAATCGTCACGCGTAGATGACTTGGTAGAAAAACACGAACTAAAAATGGTAAGCTTAAGGAGGCGCAGACTTTTGGGACTATGCCCAGGTAAATGTTGGTAAACTTATTCATCATGCTTTTGAATCTAAACACTTAACTGAGTTAATTTTCCAATCGGTTTTCGTCTTTGCAGGAAGCAGTTCCTTTGTTTCCCCTCTTCCTCTATATTGCGAGAATCTAACTGGTTCTGTGAATTCGTCGTGGCATTCTAAACCAAAGACTGAACAGACTATGCTTTCGGATAACACATGCATACCGGAAAATGTAGGAGCAAGTTTACTGCTACTAAATAATTGTGTATATTTATTTCTTAGACATCCAATAACTTATACTGAATTGTTTTACGTTTACCAGAATACCTTTGTGCAAGAAGAACCAGATTCGTCGAATATTTCTGGTTCAAGCTCATCCAAAGATCAGACTATTCGGCAAACCCTTGGTTAGTTGTTTACTAAGTTTTTTTTCTTCACATTTTCTGTTTTATGTCTGGTTTAGTTTTTAATGGAAATTTTATCCAATTATTTAGCAGGTCCTCCGGTCAAACGTAGGAAGCGACATAGGAGAAAGGCTTTGCATAGTCAGGATGCGTCCATGAGAGGCGTATACTTCAAAAATATGAAGTGGCAGGCAGCGATAAAAGTTGACAAGAAACAGATTCACCTAGGAACTGTTGGATCACAAGAAGAAGCTGCTCATTTATATGACAGGTACTATTAATCTCACGGATACTGACACGAAACTGATATTATCAACACTGATAAAAGTTTAAAAGAATTGAATAATAAAATGTAATCGGTGGGACATGAAACATGTGCTGTTATTGGAAATCTACTGTTGCTTGAATTTCTTGAAGGAAGATAGTATAAAATCTGCGGGACATGGTACATGTCCTTCCATTACAACCAATGTTTGAGAACGTCTCTTTTTTTCTGTAGGGCCGCTTTCATGTGTGGGAGAGAGCCCAATTTCGACCTTCCAGAGGAAGAGAAGCAGGAGCTACGCAAGTTCAAATGGGATGATTTCTTAGCGATGACTCGACAAGCAATTACACGAAAAAGTAATCTTTCTCTTTGAACCATATGCGCCACATAGTTTATTTCGTAGAGTTTAATAATCATGCACTGATAATGAGACACTAACATCATAATATCAATTTTTTAGAGCACAAGAGAAGTCTTGAGATGCAAAAAGAAGATTGGGAAAGTAAGCAGGCAAGTGGCTTCTCTGCATATGAAGATGCAGAGCAGGAAACATCAGGCTCTTGAAAATTATGATTCATGAAATCAAGAGTGAAGATGAATTATAGCAACTAGTTCTAATCCAATTCTATATGCTAGATCCATTTTTATTGTAGAAAAATGCAGCACTTATAATGTTTAAGACATGCAAGTTACTAAACCTTAACACAATAATGAGTAAATCTCATGTTGGACATGCCAACTTTCAAGCAATGGAAATAAAGATCCTTGATCAAACTAGTGACAACACTATAAATAGCAATTGACATGTTCTACTTTATATGCATTAGATATTCATAGGTGGGCTGTCTTGTTTTTATCACTAATTTGACCCATAACAATATTTAAGATCTATAAGCCCAATATTCGACCTGAGTAACTCATGATTTGAGTTATATATAAGAGATTAAGTTGAATATGTCTTTAGGCTTGGTATATGAGAAGAGATAGAGGAGAAACCTAATAGACTACTAATTTTTCTAAAAATCTCTTTAAATATGAAAACCTCTTTTTAAAAGAGGTTGAATAAGACAGCAAAAGAAAAAAAAAAAACATACACAACTAAACCCTTTAGTCTTGGCCTACCGATGGAAGATGTACTTTTTAAGTAGATATTGCACCTATCATAGGACTCGATAAAACTCGTTTGAGTCTTAAATTCAGTCTGCAAAATGCATCGTCAATGGTTAAACGTCTTCTACGACTATCTTGGTGGCAAGAAAAACATTTACGCTATTCACTTATTAATCTCATAGATGTTCCTCACAATGTCACTAAAGATCTTGTTTGTTAAGAACTCACTTCCTCTAGTCCAATTTATTCAACGATGTAGCAAATAACATGACGCATTTCTAGACGAACACAGTTGAGATCCTTGTCATCAAGTAGGACAACAATAATATATAGACTATTATGTTAGTAGATAAATGACAATATCTCTACGATCATGAATATGAACAATAAGTCTTCACATACGTATACATATTATGAATTATATTTACATTAGATTGAATTACCATGAGAGTACTACATAGTGGGTTATGTAAATGTCATTAATTATTCTCATAATTACAGTAGTGTATGTCACTCTTTATTTAGAATCATTATAGTCCATAAATGAAGAGTTGATCACTTTTTTTTGCAAGTAGGGAGGGCCTAAGCCCAAGAAAAACGAAAATTAGACAACAATGACTCTAGAAGACCCGACATTCCTTAGATCATCTTCAATAACTTGAGCAACACAATGAGGCACCTTATTAAAAATCACAAAATCTTCACTCAAGAATTTCCCAACGCTGACTAGAATATGAGTACATTTATTCACTTCTCTATACGTGTGCTTGATATCCACTACATCTAGATTAGACATCAAACCACAATTTTGATGCACCAAACTAGAGCCTCCATTATACTTCTCAGCTTTCGCCAAGATGATGTTAACTGCTATCATGGAATCAGAATTAATCTCTACTTTCTGATGCCCTTTCTCTAAGAATAATTTGATACCTTCAAAGATCCTCCATAATTCACTTAAGTACAACCAAATATTGAGTATAACAAAACAATAATAAATTCGATGATTAGGTACTAAACACGTCATGTAGAGAAACAAAGATTATAATATTGAATTATACAATGATATTCAAATCATGTCTTGCGTTCAAAATATATGAAGAAAGAATAATTATACAAGTGATCATTATTAAAAAAAGATCATGATAAACCATGTGATATTCTCTTCACTTGGATATTATATGAGACAACATATGTCGTATTATTGAAACTCAAAATAAAATCTTGAAACCTCTTAACAAAAAATGTAGAAAATTTGATTTTTTTTTTAAATAATAAATTAATAATAGTGATATATACACATACACACGGGATCAATTGTGTCAGTGAAACTTGCCTTTATATATGTTTTACATGATGTCAAAATTATAAGAACTTATCATTTATGTATATTGGACAATATTCCTGAGTTGTTGTGGCACCCCCTTGTATTAGAGGTCTTAGGAAGCATTCAAAACAAGTTTAAAATTGATCCAAATCATGAAAATTATTTTCTGCACAAAACACACGTGCATGTGCTGTCTCATAACATTTTCAGGCCGACTCATAACATTTTTAGGTTAACTCACAACATTTTTCAGGCCGATTCATGTATTATTCTAAATAAGCAGTTTTCCTCTGTCTTGTATAGGTCGGCTCGTAGAGCCTTTCAGGCCGACTCATGTACTGTCATGAATAAATAATTTTCTTATGTCTTGTACAGGTCGGATCATAGAGTCTTTCAAGTCGGATCATAGAGTCTTTCAAGTCGGCTCATACTATTTTTTGGGTCATTTTTGCATATTTTTTCATTCTGAAACTTCTCTTTTTTGCTTAAAAAGCTCTCAACTATAATATAACATTCATGCTTCATTCCAACTGGAGGATACCATAAAAACATCTTACAATTGCTCTTCACTTTCAACCCCCAACCTATGTATACACACTAACAAATCATCGTAATAATTTTTTGTCGGGGTGTCATCTAGACGAGGTTTGATAATTGCGTGTACCTTGCTAGCAAGGACGTGCTAAATCCCTATGCGCTTTTGGCACTCTTGACATTTTTTGACAAATTCAATGCAATTTTTTAATATTGTGGACAAATATACCCCCTATCGAAACAATAGCCATTTCATTTTATGGCCTTCTTGATGATCACGACATAATCCACTGTGAGCATTAAATATTTCCATATAGGATCCACTTTCACTGAGGCACTTAAGCAACACTTCATCAAATATATTTTTGAACGACTCGTTTTCAATTATGGCATAATTTAACGCCTTATATTTGATCACTTAATCTATTGTTCCTGTTGAGTTTTTTAGGAAATATATTATCGACTTTCTCTAATCATTACTTGGCAGACTGTCAAAGACAAAAGATTAAATAAATTTGAATTTTCCCCTAGCTCTTCTACCCGCACCTATTTTGGATTTGGCAATTCTGGTGAAACCACACTGGTCAAAATCAATTTTTCCTTGATTTCCACTAGATTTGGAAAATTCTTTTGGGAGACTTTATACCACGAAGCTATCTGGGCAAATACATTGTCCTCTTGATTCTCAATTTGGGGAACATATTTAATGTCAATTACGTCTAGCCTTTTTAGGAATGACTTTGCCTTGACAAAATATACGACTAGATTCTCTTTGATGCACCCGTAATCTTTTGTCAATTGCTTCACTGATAATTCTAAGTTGCCTCTAATTTTAACTCTGGTTTCCCAAAGTCTAACAAGATCTTAAGGTATGTTATTAAAGTCTCATATTCGGCCTCACTGTTCAAGCAACAACCATTAATTTTAAATTTGTATTTGGTTAGAATTCCTCGAAGGGAAATAATCAAGATTCCAACACCGGCTCCTTTCACGTGCAAAGAGTCGCCGAAGTATAATTTATAGTCTGAAAGCTTGACATAATTTTCTAGTACATCAATTATTGCATGATCTACTATGATATATAAAGATGATAGATGATAAACTAAAATAGAAAAAAAAATTAAAATTTCTGTCATGGTCCAGAAGGATCCATAGAAATGTGTGAATGCAAGGTTCCTTTCAAATGCATTATTGTTTCGACTCAATAAACTTTTAAGCCATCAAATAAGCCATCCCAAAATTTATTTGATTGTGAAGTGTTTGCGTGATAAAGACGTTTCATTCTGTATCTCCATGCAACTTGGATTCGTTTTGCTGCTAGACATCTCAGTCTTTTCGTGCTGTATCTCCATGCAACTTGGATTCGTTTTGCTGCTAGACGTCTCAGTCTTTTCGTTCTGTATCTCCATGCAACTTGGATTCGTTTTGCTGCTAGACGTCTCAGTCTTTTCGTTCTGTATCTCCATGCAACTTGGATTCGTTTTGCTGCTAGACATCTCCAGTATGGTGATTCATACCTAAGATAAATTATACATGTTTCGTTTCACTCGAATTTGATTAAATTAAAGCTGGCCAGTGACAATGATTAGTCTGTCGGGTGAAAACTATAAAGTATGTATATATATATTAGAGAGAATACCTTAAGGCTTCTTGAACACCTGGACTTCTCAAGAATCTCGCAAAAAGCCTTGTAACTTGTTCAAGGTCTGCTGCTCTAATGGAAAATGCTTCCACATTTGTTAGGCACAATACTGTCTCATTGCTAATCAACCTTTGACTTGGAGTTCTTGTTTTTCCATAAACTGCCGAAGAAACTAAGTTCGTGTATTAAAACAATTCGAGCTCATATATATTCTAAACAAACATATAAAATGAGACAGATGAAGTATGAAAAAGATAACTTCTCTGTATATACCTTTGTTTCCTGAAGTATGCTCAAAACACCCTGTAAGACACCATGTAAGAAGTTCTTCACCGCAAACATCGCCTTCAGATAGCGGAACTCTAATTCCATCTTCACCTATACTCTCCAATTTTCCCCGCACAATAAAAACCACCTTCTCTACTAAGCCACCATCATACAAAACTAAATTTCCTTTGATATATAATTTTTGTCTTAGTCTCTCGCAGATGGCATCCAAGATAGACTCATTCATGAAGGAGAAAATTCGAACCTAAAACGTTTAAATGTCAAGTTGATGGAATATGAACTTTGATTCTTAAGACTATACTACTAAGATAACACATCAGTGCCAAAAATACTAATATGCTTACTTTCTTAACAAATTTAAACCAATTACAACAACGTTCCTCTTGTTGTGCTTTCCCGCTTCACATACCAAATACATAAGAGAGGAGAAAAATTATAAATTTCACAGGGCATTGCATATATGAAGAAAATTAAAACATTCTACCTTTTTCCAATAGCCGGTAGAAAATTATAAATTGCTCGAGCAAGTATTGTTTTACCAAATCCTCTATTGTCACCGTCGATCTTGTTGGAAATCTCTGTAACTATCTTGTTAATAAACACATATTCATATTCCTCGTTCCTGCACCCAATGAGACAATTTTGAGCATATGCATTACAATCATAATGGCACCTTTCTAAACCTGAGAAAAATATCAATAGATATCTTTCCTCCCAGGAGTGTGAGTGTAAGTGGATTCGAAAAATTCAATTAAACAGACAATTCAAAATAAACCAAACCGAAATAAAATTGATTGTTTTAGGTTCAGTTCTAAAATCGAACCGAACCAATAAAAATCGATGTGGTTTGGTTTGATTTTTGATTTTAATTTTTAGGAAATCGTGAAATCGATGAACCAAATTAATGGAAATAATTACGCTCAAAATCTTTTATTCCATCAACCATTAAGCTCAATTTTTTTATAGGACTAACCATTCTCCATTTTTTTTACACCTCATTCCTTTCAGTAAAACACACATCTAGAATCAAACTCTAAAACATAATATAAGTTACAAAAATATTTGTTTTCATTGAACTTCTCTCGCTGCCCGCAATAATTATTGCTTTCACTACCGTTATTCTTGTATGTTATGGTCGCTTTCTTCGTGTTCAAGTTCAAATTCTCTTCGTTAATTTATATATTTTTTTTACTTTTTTTTTCTTCTTTTTTAACAAAATTCATTGTTACAAAATAGTTTTGATATATATATTCCAAATGTAAACCAATCAACCGAAAATTAAACTAAACAATCAAACCAAATCAAACTGAGAAACTTCCAACTGATGGATTTCCAACAGAAATTGAAGAAAGACGTGTACCTGAAATGGTAACCAGACAAGTTAGCAGCTTGGGTGAGAGCCATCTTCCATTTCTGCAACCGCTCCATATTTTCTTTATTTTTTCGAAACCTTTTCTCATAATCAGCAAGTGCTTTCCCATATCTATCTTTCTGCTGTCGTACATGAGAAGGTTCGGTACCATAAAAAACTGGCAGAACAAGACGTCTGTTTTGCTTAAAATAGTAAATGATATGGACAAGTTCGTCTAAACAAAATGAAGAAGTAGCATAGTTGGGTGAGAAAACAATAACAGCAATCCTCGAGTCTTCGATTTTCATGAGAAGTGATGATGTTATTTCATCACCCCTCTGAAGCTCCTTGTCATCAATGAAGGTTCGGATTCCATTGTCGGAAAGAGCTTTGTAGAGATAACCGGTGAAACCGAAGCGAGTGTCGGGGCCGCGAAAACTGATGAACACGTCGTAGTTGAATTCGTAAGAGGAATATGATTGCATAGCCATGAGAAGAAATGATACAGCAACTTTACTGCGATCAAAAAAAGAAAGGTTGACTTGACGGAAACATCAGAATGAAGAAGTGGTTTCATGTGCCTTTCCTTTGAATTTTATATATCGGTGTGGAGCCTAACGCTGTTCATTCATGCTACTGCTAGAAAACTGAAACGAATTGAACCGTAATATTATATGAGGTTAACCGAACCATATTAAACCATTTCATTTTTTATAGCTTCGTACTGAATCAAAAATTTTGGTTTAATACACGTTCGGAATTCTGAATAAAAAATTTTGGTTTAATACACGGAATTCTGAAGTGATCATTATAAGATAATTTTTTTTAAAACAAAACTATTTGTTAAATAACAAAAAAAAATCAATATTTTTTATTATTGAAAAATAATGACTTTTTATTTTTGATAAAAAAATTTTTTTTTATTTTAAAAAAAAAAACTGAACTTTTTTTTTCAGAAAAAGTTGACATTTTTTTTATTTTAGAAAAAAATTGATTTTATTTATTTTCGAAAAAAATCAACTTTGTTATTTTCGAAAAAATTTGATTTTTTTTTCTTCAGAAAAACTGACATTTTTATTTTAAAAAAAAAATCATTTTTTTAATATTTAAAAAAAGTTAATTTTTTAATTTTTAGAAAAAGCTAACTTTTTTTTCGAAATAATCAAATTTTTTATTTTTGAAAAAAATTGAATTTTCTTTAATTTTCGAAAAAATTTATTTTTTTTATTTTCTAAAAACACTGACTTTTTTTCTGAAAAAAATTATCTTTTTTTTTTTTTATTTTCAGAAAAACTGACTTTTTAATTTTGAAAAATCAATTTTTTATAATTTTTAGAAAAAATTGAGTTTTTTTCCGAAAAAAATTAATTTTTTTATTTTTGAAAAAAATTAATTTTTTTATTTTTGAAAAAATTGATTTTTTTATTTTTGAAAAAAATTGTTTTTAAAAAAAAACAATTGACTATTTATTTATTTTCCAGAAAAAACTGATTTTATTATTTTTAATTTTCTTTTTTGAAAAGAAATCGACGTTTTTTTATTTTCTAAAATAAAATTCAATTTAGATACTAAAGTATTAACGGTTTGATTTGGTTCAGAACTACTTTGAAATTGGTTACTTGCTTAACGGTTCGATTCTAAAATCATTACCAAAATATAAGTTTAGTTCACTAACCATTAACAATGGTTCAGTTATTTTAACTTCGATTTGGTTCAACGGTTCAGTTTGGTTCTATGGTTTTTTTGAACAACTCTAGTGGAGTTCACTCGTTAAATTAAACTACTTAACCCCATAATAATGTACTGGTATAAATAAAACCCTAAGAGTGTGTTTGGATGAATCAAATATTTCATTTGAATTTTTTTTCATTTTTAAAATTTATTGATTAGATAGAGTATTTGAATTGCTTCATTTTCAAAATATGAGGACCGTTTTACAAAATTTGAAAAATTATTAATAAACAGTTTAACTTTTAATATGAGGACCGTTTTTGGTAACATTTGAGATTCTTTAAATTTGGCTTGAATAAAATGTTTCATAAAATTTACATCAGTTTAACAATTCTCCATTTTTTTTATCCAAACAATAGATTTTGATCAAATCATTTTAAATCTTCTCAAAAAATTACTTTTTCTCATTAAAATGCTTCATCCAAACACAATCTAAAACCATAATAAAATTGGGAATTTCTTCATCCATCTAGTGGGGTTCTTCTTCAAATCCGGTAGAAAACCTAAAATATCGTTAAAATTCGTAAGTGCACTTACAAATTCATCATAAACGAGAATTCTTTAATTTACTTCGTAATTGTACTTGCGAATTCACCTATTGGATCCCAAAATTCATAAATGCACTTACGAATTCACCTAATTTGGTTTACTTCGTAAGTGTACTTGTGAATTCACCTGTTGGGACCTAAACTTCATAAATGCACTTACGAATTCACCTTATTTGGTTTACTTTGTAAGTGTACTTACGAATTCACCTGTTGGGACCTAAACTTCATAAATACACTTACGAATTCACCTTATTTGATTTACTTTGTAAGTGTACTTACGAATTCATTTTATTTGATTTATTTTGATTTTTATTCTTATGAGATATATATCTATTTAATATTAAAAAAAATCTTATAGTTTATAAATTATTCATCATTTTTACAAGAAATTTAACATGCCAAATTATTAAAATAAATAAATAAAAGTGGATCATAATTAAATACATGGTTGTGATTAGTTGACAGTGTAAAATTATTTTATACTGTCAGAGTGTTAGTGCATGATTAGTTTTCTCTTTTAATAATATTAATTATTAATAACATTCAACTTTTGATTATAATAAAAATATATTTTTAACATAATAAAAATTTAATTATAACATAATAATTAATAATTCTATAATAAAAATTAAAAAGTGTCATCTAAATTAAGTTTAACTTTTAAAATTATAATTGAAAAATATTTCTTATATTTTTTATCAAAAACTATTCATAATTTTAAATAAATAATTAAAAGACAATTACGTTTCACTATCATAATTAAAACATTAATTATTACATTAATTCATAAATTTATTTTAATAATTTTTATTTATAAATTTAAGTTATTTTTATTAATAATAATTCAATTTAATTATATTGTTAGAAATATATTATACAATTAATGCATATCAAGTAAATCAAGGCAAAATATCAATTGTATCTCTTCCTATAGAAATTGATATCAATTGTATTTGATATTGATATGGGTTTTGTTAATAGATTTAATTATTATAGGCTAAATATAAGTTAGGTTCTTAATGCATATATTTTTCTATTCTTTTTTAAGTATGTGAAATCGTATATATATATGTAATGGAAATCACATGAAATAAAACACAATATTTTATTTTCTTATATATATTATTATTATATTATAAATAAATATTTTTTTCAAAATAAAATCCTAATAAATTTGGTATATTGAGCGAATTCGTAAGTGCATTAACGAAACACCCTGAAATAAGGTGAATTCGTAAATACACTTACGAAGCATTTTGAAATAAATTGAATTTGTAAGTGCACTTGCGAATGGTATTTTAGAATTTTAAAAAGTGTGGGAGAAAATCACTAGGTGTGAGAAGAAATTTCCAATAAAATTCTAGCTAAAAATTTAGTCTTTTCAGTTCCATACATAACAAATTTTATATAAAAAATTCATCCTTGAAAAAAAGTCTAAATATTTTTAAATCTTACTTTCTAATTTCATCTCTACTTTTTGTCATGGAGATAGTTAAAATCATAAAAATATGGAGAAAAAGAAAAAAAAAACGGGTGTACTTGGAAAAATAACATTAACTATAAGAAGGATTAATATCATTTTACTCCTACGTCATATAATCGATTTTTGGTTTTGTCCTCTGTAATTTTTATAAACAAAAAAATATCTCTGTCATTTTGAAATACTAATAATTTAATCTCTAAAGACAAAATCCGCAGGTTTCATGCGGATTTTCTTTCGGATTTACCTGTGAATTTTGACTTTAAGGACTAAATTGTTAGTATTTTAAAATGATATGGGTGTTTTTCAAAAAAAAATTACAGAGGAAAAAATTAGGAATCGTCTATATGGCAGTGCGTAAAATGATAATAATCCTTATAATAATTGTAGACGACTTTTATTTATATAGACATTCAAATTTATTTTTTTTATATTCGAGATAAGAGAGAGTATGTTAATCTCACGTAAATTAGAAAATGTTAATAACATTATTTACTACTTTATTTATATTTTTATATATTTTTTGAATTACTTAATTTTTAAAACAATAAATACAAATCACAAACAACAAATACAAAATTATTTTAATTATAATTATAAAAATTATTATAATAACTAATTATATAAAAGTTATTTTTCACTTAGTTTATAAAATTTATAAGAAGATTTTATAATTTATTCAGTGACTAAATCATATGTTTAATTTTATATAATTTAAAATTTAATTGTAAATATAATAAAAATATTTGTTTTCTTTATATAAGTTAATACAATAATTTTTAAATTCAAATTAATAAATTTATTTTTAACTTTAAAATTGTCTTTGAAAGTAATAAATATCTTTATTTTTGAATTTTTAAATTCAAATTCTTAATTTATTTTTAAATCTTAACTTTAACAAATTCAAATAAATAATTATAAATAGTAATAAATATCTTTATTATTATTATTATTATATATATATATATATATATATATATATATATATATATATATATATATATATATATATATATATATATATATATATATATATATATATATATATATATATATATATATATATATGAGTTATGAGTAATAATAATGTTAATAATATTTTGGCTAAATTAGTCACGTGGCCTTTTAACTTAATTTAAGATTTCACTTTAGTCTGTTAGTTAATAAAAATTACATATTGATTTCTTAAAAATATTCTGTTAATTAAATTGGTCCTTTCTGTTAAATTTTGTGAAAAATCTGTTAAAAATTATGCACATGTCGCATGACAGCATGCCAAAAGTCAAAATAATTAATCAACAAATTTGCTAAGGGACTAAATTGAAACTTGTTTTGGACTGCCCAAGAGCTTTCGGGCAGGTTGTTCCTCCTTAAAGTACAACGATCTACCAGGTCTCAACGGCGTATTTGGGGTTCCCACCTACCCATACCGCGTATCCTCTGCTCCATATAGGTCGAGCAGATCCACAGCTTGTCACGTTGAGAATTGTGCCCGTTATGTCGCCCATGCTCGACATAACGGCTAGTTACAAGCATTATTGCTCGGTCTTGACCTAGTCAGCTCGAACGACTATATTTGCGAATTCGTGTATCCCGATCCAAATATAGCAACCAATGAGAATCTTCCTAACATCATTATATAAACCCTCATATCTTTGAGGGAAAATGTATCATTTTTCTTACACTCAAAACGCTAATATTTTCTATCCTCTTCCTTGAAAATTTGCTTACTGTAGCATCGGAGTGCCTTGCAGTTACACCACCCCCTCCTCAACATCAACTTGCTCGAAGGATCATCAACAGTTTCGACCGTCTCCGATTCTGATCACTTGTTCAAATCAGTGGCACCGTCTATGGAAATTATCTTCCCCGTCTTCATCAATCACTCTAATATCAAAAGATCAAAGATACTCTCAACCTAACAAGATGGCTGATAACAATGATCAACTCCTTTCAGATAAGACCATTCTCTCGCCCATCCAAAAGATGGACAAGAGTAATACCTCTCCTCGTCTCGAGGACCTCATTGATCACAGAGATAGCAAGACCGCTTCCCTCGATTCCTAAGATGCTGGCGACCAAGATTCCCTCTTGGATAACCAGAAACCCAAGGATCAAACTAACAACCTCGTCATCCCCAGCCCTCGGCACCACTGTCGACCAACGCGAACCCAACATTGGCTCTAATTTTGTCTGCCCTCAATCACCCTCCTCCTTCAGCAAGGCCAACGCATTGAGGCTTTGGAAAAGAACCTCCCATCGTCTCCACCTTAGAGACCTAAAACGGTAGTTTCTCATAGTCCCTCACCAAGAAATCGTGCTTGAAAAGAGGATCATCCTGACCGATCTTTTCTGAAAAAGAGGGACACAACCCACCTCGGAAAAATCGGGGATCTTCTTCACACAAGAAGACGAAGAACGAGCCACATCGCTCCCGCGATCGTTCTCCGTCGCCCAGATCAAGACAGGAGAAAGAACTCTCTCCCCGTCACAAGAGAAACAATCGTTTTGTCTCCCTTTCTCCTGGCCAGAGTGATGAAGACGAACATCACGACCCTCTATGTCGAGCTATCATGGACATCCCTATTCTGTTAGGTCTAGAGAAACCCCCTGGCTCGGTCAGTACGACGGCACCATCGATCCTGACGAACATATCGAGAACATCGATGCCTTGCTCGATTATCAGGGAGTTTGTGGGGCCATCAAGTGCCACCTATTTCCTATGACCTTGAGGAAAGGGTCCATGGAATGGTATAAAAGCCTGTCCGACGGATCAGTCACATCCTGGAAGCATCTGGGGAGACTATTCTCCAAACACTTTACCGCCTCCCGATGTCACCCAAAGTCAGAGGCATCCCTGGAAGTCATCATTCAGGGCAAAGAAGAATCTCTTCGAGCATATATCGAGAGGTTCAACCAAGATGCCGTCCAAGTCTTAACGACGGACGATATGAAAAAATATCTCCTCAAAAAAGGACTACAGCCTCGTAGCGACTTCGCGAAGGCTGTAGGTATCGAAACACCCTCAACATTGGATGATTTCCTCCTGAAAGCCCATGTGTACATCCAATACAAGGAAAAGGAGGCCGTAAACTATGCTCGCGACACCCGACATAGGGAGAACGTCTAGAGCTCGAAGACTGAAGATCCCATGACATCTCGTTGAGGGGGAGAAAGAATGTGAGAAGATAAACCCCGTGATTCGAGAGATCACAAGGGGCTGATGGGTCGATTCAGTGAATACACCCCTCTCACCACTTCTCGGGAGCGTATCTTGACCGATTGTGCAAACTTCAGGTTCAAACAAGGAAGAGTACGCTTTCCTCGACAGACCCCAGCCAAGTCGGGGACAGATAAAAGTAAATATTGCAGATTTCACAAGAGTCACGGACACGTGACAGACGAATGTATCCATCTAAAGGATGCGATTGAGATCCTACTCAGAGACGGGCATATCAAACAGTACAAGAAGAAAGAGTCTACAAGAAAAGAAAAACAAACCTCGTCCAACAAGGTCGAGGAAGAAAAACCCGCAGAGGAATATTTTATGCCCATAGCAATGAGCATATCCAGGCCGGAAGACTTCTTCTTTCCTGACCTAGATGCCACCCCGAAATACTTCGCCTCTCACAGCTCTTGGGAGTCCTTCCTAACGGCCATGGTCATCTCTGGTGGAGGGTTCACCAAGAACTCCATCAGATCAATCAAAAGAAGATTTGACGATCTCGTCAAAACAAGTTCGAATCTGGGCACCACTGTAACACCGCTTCTAAATACCCCGCGAATTAATTATTAAATCAGAGTAACATGTGACACAAGGGATGTCACAATTAAGAATAAATATAAAAACCTCAAAAACAGTAGTCATGCTTCACTGAAGGACTTATTAAAAATAATCAATCAAATTAATATCATGTTTTATACAGCGAAAAAATACCAACAAAACCGGAATAACTTCAATTCGTAAGTATTCTCAACATAAGTTAATAACAATAGAGTATAAAATAAAACTCTTATCAAGACGTTCCCCAGTGTTACAACTACCAGAGCATGACACTGACATGTAGACAACGAAATAACACAGCTCTAAAGCCATCCTCACTAACTCCTGAGCTGCTAACTTTAATCTGAAATCATTAAAGTAAGGGTGAGATCTCATTGCAATATAGAATGCATTATACGTTTTTAAATACAACAGAACAATTCAATATATTAGTTCACCCTCAATAGCATAATCAGATTTCAGTTCACAGATGCATTTCACACAGTTCATAATGCAAATAATAACAATCAATGAAATTATAACACTGGAAACCATCCTAACGTGTTATAATTCCATATGCAATGCAGACTCTATGCATGTGGTACCAAACGTGAACTAAATTCACACCTTGTTCCGTTTACACCTCAGAAACAGCGTTAATCAACAATTCGCCCATACACCACTGAGACACGAATCTAGCCTCACCACCACTAACCACTGGGTACGGGTATTGGCTCTGCAGGTCCAATTCCACACAATGAGAATTAACCATCACTGGAATGCATATGCATGCACATCAAAAGCATGAAACATTCAAACAACGGAATATGATCACAACATAATTCCATACATAGCCAACACCAACAAATATCACATGATAACAACATAATCATGATTAAATAACAGGAACAGCACATAAGCATTAGTTCTCATCCACTCAATCGGAACAAATCCCAAACAATTCTTCACCATTTCTAAAACTACCGAAGTTTACAAAAATCGGGAATTCGACTCTTTTTAAAATAGATTCCATGAACAAATATTTTCTTTATTTTATAAGGTAGTATTTTTAATTTAAGGAATACTGCCAAAAACGGCACTCAAATCGGAGTTACGATTTAGAAAATATGAGATTTTAAAGTTTTAAGCATTTTGGAAATTAACACAGTGGTAACCGGTTCCTCCCAGGGAGAACCGGTTCCCACATTTCTCAAAAACACGCTCTCTGGATTTTGTATGGGGAACCCGGTTCCTCCCACATGAGAACCGGTTCCCACAAAAAATGTGATTCCTTTGCAAATTTTGAACTGAGAACCCGGTTCCTCCCCAGGAGTAACCGGTTCCAAACAACCCAGAATTCCATATCCCAGGTTTTTGTCAGAACCGGTTCCTCCCATGGGCGGTTCTGCGACCTGCAGAACCAAAAATATGTAGTTTTGACAGCAGCTTATTTCCAATTCATTCCTTTCCAAACCAATTACGAACCAATGCATCAAAACACCCAAAATCATCCAAAATACACCAGCATAATGTTATACATCAGAATTCATTCATTCCCCAATGATCCATAGCAAACTAACGGTTCAATTTCACACAATCCGACACATTTTGGGATAATTCAACAAAACCTAAATTATCTAATTTCAAGTTTCCCTAACATACTAATCATTCAATTGGATTCTAAACCCCATAAGACATTATAATCGAATGAAATCACCCCTTACCTCGCGATGATTCTTCAAATCCGGTGTTTGGCTTTTTCCTCTTTCTCTTCTCTTCTCCAATATCACGTATGATGAAAATCTCGAATGACTTCTCTTTTCCTTCTTTTCTTATTATTATTCCTTTTATTATTCCAATAAATAAAATAATAATTAGTATGAGTAGAGTATTTTACTCCTCACACCCCCCATTACTCCTCACACCACCAACTATCCCATTCATTTAATTAATTAATTAAATCAAATAATCCAAAAATACTAATAATTAAATTTTTAATTAAATTAATAATCAAAATTCTAATTTTTAAATAATTGAATTATTTGGGGTGTCACAACTCTCCCCTACTAAAAAGAGTTTTCGTCCTCGAAAACATATCTTAGACGAAAAGTTCGGGATACGAGTCTTTCATCTGGCTCTCCAACTCCCAAGTAACATTTCCACCTACTGGTCCTCCCCAAGCTACTTTCACCAGAGCTATCTCCTTACCCCACAATTGTTTCAACTTCCGATCCTTAATTCTCACAGGCAATGCTTCTACGGTCAAATTATCTCGCACCTGTATATCATCTAACTGAATTTTACGAGACGGATCAGCAATGTACTTCCTCAACTTAGATACATGGAAAACATCATGCAAATTTGCAAGTGACGGCGGTAAAGCAATCTGATAAGCAACTTTCCCAACTCTCTTGGTGATCTGAAATGCACCAATAAAGCGTGGAGTCAACTTCTTTGACTTCAAAGCTCGACCAATACCAGTCATCGAAATAACTCGTATAAACACATGATCTCATTCACTAAAATCGAGATCCTTCCTCGTCTTATCATGGTAACTCTTCTGACGACTCTGAGAAGCTCTCATCTTCTCCTGAATCATCTTAATCTTTTCAAAAGTCTGTTGGACGATTTCTGGTCCAATCACAATACTTTCTCCAGATTCGTACCAACACAAAGGTGTCCGACACCTCCTACCATACATTGCCTCAAACGGAGCCATACCAATACTCGAATGAAAACTATTGTTGTAGGTAAAATCAATCAATGGTAAGTAACTATCCCAAACTCCACCTTTCTCCAACACACAAGCTCTCAACAAGTCCTCTAACGACTGAATAATTCTCTCCGTCTAACCATCTGTCTGCGGATGATAAGCAGAACTCAACCGCAACTTAGTACCCAAAGCTTCTTGCATTCCTGTCCTGAACTTTGACGTAAACCTCGGATCTCTATCCGACACAATACTAGAAAGAATACCGTGCAAACTCACGATCTTCTCGACATACAACTCTGCCAACCTCTCCATAGGATAATCCATTCTTATCGGAATAAAGTGAGCAGATTTCGTCAACCGATCAACAATAACCCAGATAGAATCACAATTCTTCGTTGTTCTTGGCAATCCAGACACAAAACCCATAGAAATGCCATCCCATTTCCAATTCGGAACAAACAACGGTTCCATCAACCCCGACGGTTTCTGATGTTTAACCTTCGACTTTTGACAAACCAAACAAGCATAAACAAACTCAGCAATCTCCTTTTTTATTCCAGGCCACCAAAACAACTTTTTCAAATCATGATACATCTTAGTAGCACCGGGATGAATACTCAACCCACTACGATGTCCTTCTTCCAAAATGCTCTTCCTAATCTCTGCAATATCCGGAACATAAACTCTATCACCAAATCTCATCACACCGTTCTCATCAATTCAGAATTCACCTCCTTGACCTTGGTTGATCAATGTCAATTTATCAACTAAACCAACATCAGATTTTTGTCCAGTTCGAATCTCCTCCAGAATACCACTAGTCAACTTCAACATGCCCAATTTTACACTATCAGAAGTAGTCTCACATACCAAACTCAAATCTCTGAATTGCTCAACTAAATCCAATTCTCGAACCATCAACATTGACATATGCAACGACTTCCTACTCAATGCATCTGCCACCGCATTTGCCTTACCAGGATGGTAATTCAAACCAAAATCATAATCTTTGAGAAATTCTAGCCACCTTCTATGCCTCATGGTTAGCTCTTTCTGATCAAAGAGATACTTCAGACTCTTATGATCGCTGAATACCTCAAATCGAGAACCATACAACTAATGCCTCCACAATTTCAAAACAAACACCATTGCTGCCAACTCTAAATCATGAGTCGGGTAATTCCTTTCATGAACCTTCAATTGTCTCGAAGCATAAGCCACTACCTGCTTATGTTGCATCAAAACACCACCTAGTCCCATCAATGACGCATCACAATACACAACAAAAGATTCTGCCGGATTCGGAAAAATCAAAATTGGAGCACTAGTCAATCTCTTCTTCAACTCTTGGAATCCTTTCTCACACTCAGAATCCGAAACAAACACTTGACCCTTTCTTGTCAACTTAGTCAATGGCAAAGCTAACTTCGAAAATCCTTCAATGAACTTTCTGTAGTAACCTGCAAGACGAAGAAAACTACGAATTTCATAAGCATTCTTCGGCGCTTCCCACTGAGATACCGCTTCTACCTTCGTAGGATCAACAACAATGCCATTCTTGGAAATCACATGGTCAAGAAAGCTTACTTCACTCAACCAGAATTCACACTTGGACAACTTCGTATAAAGTCTCTTTTCCTTCAATAATTCCAACACAACTCTGAGATGTTCTACGTGCTCTTCATCACATTTCGAAAATAACCGCTTCTTCCGGAAAAATAACCGTCTTCGCAAAACAGTTAATATGAACCTGGTTGAATTCTAACCAGTTTATTCCAAGGATGATATCAAGTTGTTCTAGCGGCAGGCACACTAAATCCATACCGAAACCTCTACCAAAAATCACAATAGGACAGTTCCTACAGACAAATGAAGTAGTCACTGAACCCGACGGAGGAGTGTCAATAACCATACTTCCATCCATATTAGAAATATCCAAGTTCAAACTTTTAGCATAATCCAAAGAAATAAAAGAATATGTCGCTCCCGTATCAATAATCGCAATCAAAGGTATGCCATTAATAAAACATGTACCTTTAATCAACCAATCATCTGGCTTAGTCTCGGATCCTGACAAAGCGAACACTTTACCACCAGCCTGTTCCTTCTTGGGTTTTGTACACTGCGGACGAGTATGACCCTCTTCTCCACAGTTGTAACAAGTTACTTTCCTTGCTCTGCAATCAGTATCTACATGACCAAGTTTCCCACAGTTGTAGCACTTCCTCGTATCATTCTTGCATTCATTAGCTCGATGTCCCATTTCACCACACCTATAGCACTTGATAAGAGCACTAGAATCTCCCCCATTAGCCTTCTTCCAACCACCGGATCTCTGGTTATTCTTATCATAAGGTTTCCCATGCTCCATCTGTTGTTTTCCTTTATGATCCACATACCCTCGAGCATTTGTTCGAGTATTAGCAAGATCCTCTTCTAGAATCCTACTACAGTCTACCAAATCAGAAAACCTTCGTATACGCTGATACCTGATACCCTGCTTGATCTCATCACGAACACCATTCTCAAACTTGATACATTTGGAAAATTCTCCATCTGCATTGTTGTTGTAATGAGCATAGTACTTCGCTAACTCAATAAATTTTGAAGCATACTCACTCACGATCTTGTTGCCCTGCTTGAGCTCCAGAAACTCAATCTCTTTCTTTCCCCGAATATCTTCAGGAAAATACCTCCTCAGAAAAGCTCTCCTAAACACAGCCCAGGTCAATGCAACACCATCTTGTTCCATTTTAGTCCTGGTAGCAACCCACCAGTAGTCATCAGCTTCCTCTGCCAGCATGTGAGTACCATACCTCACCTTCAGCTCTTCCGCACAACCAATCACTCTGAAAATTCTCTCGATCTCTTTCAACCATCTCTGTGCACCTTCGAGATCATGTGTGCCTTTGAACAATGGAGGATTGTTCCTCTGAAAGTTTCCCAATTCTCTACCAGCATCGATACCAGCTCCCTGCTGATTTCCTCCCAGCACACCAGCAAGCATTCCCAAAGCCTCAACAATAGCAGCATCGTCTCTTCTGTTTCCTCTTCCATTCATTGTTCTGTAACATTACAAAACAATCACATTAGAACACAAGTATCGACAATGTTACCTTACACTAGTCGCATACAAAAGGGATAACGACACTAAGACACGACCGACTATGCTCTGATACCATTATTGTAACACCGCTTCTAAATACCCCGCGAATTAATTATTAAATCAGAGTAACATGTGACACAAGGGATGTCACAATTAAGAATAAATATAAAAACCTCAAAAACAGTAGTCATGCTTCACTGAAGGACTTATTAAAAATAATCAATCAAATTAATATCATGTTTTATACAGCGAAAAAATACCAACAAAACCGGAATAACTTCAATTCGTAAGTATTCTCAACATAAGTTAATAACAATAGAGTATAAAATAAAACTCTTATCAAGACGTTCCCCAGTGTTACAACTACCAGAGCATGACACTGACATGTAGACAACGAAATAACACAGCTCTAAAGCCATCCTCACTAACTCCTGAGCTGCTAACTTTAATCTGAAATCATTAAAGTAAGGGTGAGATCTCAATGCAATATATAATGCATTATACATTTTTAAATACAACAGAACAATTCAATATATTAGTTCACCCTCAATAGCATAATCAGATTTCAGTTCATAAATGCATTTCACACAGTTCATTATGCAAATAATAACAATCAATGAAATTATAACATTGGAAACCATCCTAATGTGCTATAATTCCATATGAAATGCAGACTCTATGCATGTGGTACCAAACGTGAACTAAATTCACACCCTGTTCCGTTTACACCTCGGAAACAGCGTTAATCAACGATTCGCCCATACACCACTGGGACACGAATCTAGCCTCACCACCACTAACCACTGGGTACGGGTATTGGCTCTGAAGGTCCAATTCCACACAATGGGAATTAACCATCACCGGAATGCATATGCATGCACATCAAAAGCATGCAACATTCAAACAACTGAATATGATCACAACATAATTCCATACATAGCCAACACCAATAAATATCACATGATTACAACATAATCATGATTAAATAGCAGGAACAACACATAAGCATTAGTTCTCATCCACTCAATCAGAACAAATCCCAAACAATTCTTCACCATTTCTAAAACTACCAAAGTTTACAAAAATCGGAAATTCGACTCTTTTTAAAATAGATTCCATGAACTAATATTTTCTTTATTTTATAAGGTAGTATTTTTATTTTAAGGAATACTTCCAAAAACGGTACTCGAATCGGAGTTACGGTTTAGAAAATATGAGTTTTTAAAGTTTTAAGCATTTTGGAAATTAACACAGTGGTAACCGGTTCCTCCCAGGGAGAACCCGGTTCCCACATTTCTCCAAAACACGCTCTCTGGATTTTGTATGGGGAACCTAGTTCCTCCCACATGGGAACCGGTTCCCACAAAAAAATGTGATTCCTTTGCAAATTTTGAACTGGGAACCCGGTTCCTCCCCAGGAGTAACCGGTTCCCAACAACCCAGAATTCCATCTCCCTGGTTTTTGTACCAGGAACCCGGTTCCTCCCACATGGAAACCGGTTCCTGCGACCTGCAGAACCAAAAATATGTAGTTTTGACAACAGCTTATTTCCGATTCATTCCTTTCCAAACCAATTACGAACCTATGCATCAAAACACCCAAAATCATCCAAAATACACCAACATAATGTTATACATCAGAATTCATTCATTCGCCAATGATCCATAGCAAACTAACGGTTCAATTTCACACAATCCGACAACATTTTGGGATAATTCAACAAAACCTAAATTATCTAATTTCAAGTTTCCTAACATACTAATCATTCAATTGGATTCTAAAACCCATAAGGAATTATAATCGAATGAAATCACCCCTTACCTCGCGATGATTCTTCGAATTTCGGCGTTTGGCTTTTTCCTCTTTCTCTTCTCTTCTCAAATTTCACGTATGTTGAAAACCTCTAATGACTTCTCTTTTCCTTCTTTTCTTATTATTATTCCTTTTATTATTCCAATAAATAAAATAAAATAATAATTAGTATGAGTAGAGTATTTTACTCCTCACACCCCCATTACTCCTCACACCACCAACTATCCCATTCATTTAATTAATTAATTAAATCAAATAATCCAAAAATACTAATAATTAATTTTTTAATTAAATTAATAATCAAAATTCTAATTATTAAATAATTGAATTATTTGGGGTGTCACAGCCACCCTCGACAAAATCCAAGGCAAGTCTCACCCATTAGCCTTCCACAAGGAGGTGCTACCTAGGGGAGCCCCCAATTCAAATATCCCTCTGCTCGTGCGTGCTCGAATGGCTAACTTCGATGTCAGGTGCATATTGGTCGACCAGGGAAGTTTGGCCGATATCATGTATACCCATCTCTTTCGCATGTTGCAACTCAATGAGACCCATCTGACTCCCTACCTCGGCTCAGATCTGTATGGGTTCAACGGCTCCACAGCAAAGCCATGGAGATACGTTGAGTTGATCGTAACTTTTGGGTCCGAAGAGATAGGCAGGTCGATCAAAACACAGTTTTTGGTCTTCGATTACCCATCTCTATATCAGTGTATTTTTGGTCGCCCATTATTGCTGAACTAATTGTTATGCCATCCACAGTACACTTGAAGATGAAATATTATACAGCAGGCACGAAGGTGGTAATTTTGCACGGAGACATCCAAGTAGCCCGAAGATGTTTTGAGGCATCAACAAAGGGCCTAGACTCCATCAACCTCCAATCCTAGACCAAAGGCAGAGTCGACCTTCTAGAAATCTCTCACAAGCCAGAACCCCTCCCTCGAGTCGATGCCATCGACCTTGACATCCGTTTAGAGACGAAGGGCTTGGCCAAGAAAAGAAGGAAGGTTAAAGCTCCTATGGTTGAAGAAGATTCGCCATTTCCAGTAGTTTGAGAGGATCCTCATAGCAGCACATGCGCCCAATCCCAAACAGGGATTTCGAGCTCGTTCCACTCGGTGACGACCCTAACAAAGGAGTCAAGATTGGAACGGACCTCCCAGAGTTAGCTCAAACCCTGTTTAAAGGATAATGTTGGCCTCTTCGCCTAGAGCGCGACCGAAATTCCTGGTCTCGATCCAGAAGTCGCATGACCATCTTACCATTGATCCTGCCCTTAAGGCCATAGCATAGCGCAGGCGAAAGCAGTCCCCGAAAAAAACTGAGGCTGTCGAGCAAGCTGTTAGGGACCTTCTAGAGGCCAATTTTGTATCGGAAGCCCAATATACTATGTGGTTGTCCAACCCTGTACTTGTGAAAAAGAATAATGGAATATGGCACATGTGCATTGATTACTCTGATCATAATAAGACATGTCCAAAAGACGCCTATCCCCTGCCCAACATCGATAAACTCATTGATAATTTTGCAGGTTTTAAATTACTTCATTCATGGACGCCTATTCGGGCTATAACAAAATTCCCATGGCTAAAACGGGACAAATTTATACGGTCTTCATGATCGAATCGGGCAACTATCACTACAACATGATGTCCTTCGGTCTGAAGAACGGCGACACAACGTACCTAACAGGTTTACACACTTATGATTTTGGAGGCGAGATTATAACACCACACGCATGTGGTTCAGTGGTTAACTTTTGAACTAGCAACCCCAGGGTTACGAGTTCAACACCCAAGGGGGCCATCCCTATTTTTTTATACTTGTTTATTTCAACTTTTTTTTTCTTTAATTTCTTTTCAATTATTTTCACAAATTATTGTCACTATCATTAAAACCCCTAAAAAATATTTTAATTCTAGATTTAGGTTAATAAAAAATTTAATTAATTTTAGACACAAAAATATTTTATTTTTCCTTTCATTTAAAATTATTTTCTTAATTAATTTCTAATTAACATAGAATTAGGTTTTTTCTAAATTAAAATCAATCCAAATATTCACAAAAAAATAATTTCTTTTCTAGTAATTAGTGTTAGTGTTTTAAGTTGGCATCAATTTTGGTAAAACTAGGCTTTAACAATGTCATGATGGATGTCATGACATTCAGAGATTGAAGATAAATCCTACTGGACAAGGATGGTAAAAGTACATTTCGAACGGGAAGCTAAAGCATCTTTGAAATTTGCAGAAATGCATGATGTCATGCGGATGTTATGACATTCGTGACATTCGATGAATCGCTTTTCTGAGATTTTTCGAAGTTTGTTGAGCATTTTATTTATGTCTTTCGTTATTAGAAAGCATGCTCACGTGGCTGCTAGGTTAATCTTGATTAAACCTAAATTGGTTGTGAAACAAACCATGTGTTTAGGAGAAAATTAAGTGAACCCTAGCTATCTTTATGGAAGCCCGAAGATTCGAATTGCTTATATAAAGAATTCAACCCTTATTCTACAACGACGCCTCGAGTTTATTGAAGATATTGGGTTGTATTTTGTGTCTTGTTAAGGTTAGTAAATTGTTATTGTGTAATTCTAGTTTCTCTTGTGAGCCAAGCAACTATCAATTGAATAGTGCATTGGACTAGGATTTCTTTGTAAGGGTAGTTTATCACTCAAAGCTTTAAAGCACGAGTGTTTGTCTCTTGATTGAAGCTTTGAAGCAAGATCAAGATATTTTATTGAAGTGTGTCTTCACAATTCAATTAGTCAATAGGTTGATATCACTGCGGTGATTGAGGGGGAGTGAGTAGGAACTCAGATCTAAGTAGGACTTAGGTTGAAGTGTCATTGGGTAGGGATTAAGTGAGGAGTTGTAAACGGGCGAGTTTAACTCGAATTGATACTACTAATAGTGAATTTCCTCCCGGCTTGGTAGCCTGACGTAGGTTTGTTAGAACCGAACGGTGAACAACTTATTGTGTTATTTGCTTTCTATATTTCTGTGTGAATTGTCAAAGCGTCGAATCTTGTCATAACATTTCTGTGACATCAGTATCTGCCGAAATTTCAATTGGCATCGGGCGGGCACCACGCGCTATTTCAGGTGAGATCTAGGGATAATAGTTTACGCATAATGGATAAAGCGGTTTGGAGGTAGACCACCTATTTTGGATGGGTCTAATTATGAGTCTTGGAAGCCTCGTATGGTTGCCTTCTTAAGATCGGTGGATATCAAGGCTTGGAGGCTGCGATAAAGGATGGAAACATCCAACCAAGGTTGAGAAAGATGGGACTCTGTCTTGAAACCCGAGGAAGAATGGAGCAAAGAGGAAGAGGAGCTTGCCAGGGAATTCTAAAGCAGAATGCTTTATTTAATGGTATTGATGTAAACATCTTGATTGGTTCATCAATGTGAACGCCAAGGATGTTTGGGACACCCTCAAAACCACTCATGAGGAACATCCAAGGTGAAGATGTCAAGACTTGATGCTCACTACCAAATTTGAGAATTTGAAGATGAAGGAAGATGAGACTATTCATGAGTTTCACATGAATGTTTTGAGATTGCCAATGCCTCGGGAGCTCTTGGTGAAAAGATGTCGAGGAGAAGCTAGTGAGGAAAATTCTCGGATCCTTGCCTAAAAGATTTGCAATGAAAGTAGCGCAATAGAGGAGGCAGGACATCAAGACACGAAAGTTGAAGAGCTTATTGGATCTCTTATGACTTTTGAGATGGGAATCGGTGAAAGCTGAGAAGAACAAAAGCATAGCACTTGTATCCAATCGAAGAAGGATGCAAGGTGGAAGATGAGGAGAAGATATCCAAGCTATAGCTATGCTTGGAAGGCAGTTCAACACTCATCAAGAGGATTGATCCAAAGTCAAGGTCAAATGTCAAGGACATTTCATCGACATCAACAGATCTTATGACTCAGAAGATCCGGTCAAGAAAAGGAAGTCAAAGCAGAGAGTCCAATGTCATGAATGTGAAGGATATGGACACATTAAAGTCGAATGTCCCACCTTTCTTAAGAAACAAAAGAAAGGAATACATTACCGATTCAGAAGTGAATCGAGGAAGAAGCACTAATCTTTGCATCTTGGAAGTTGTAATTCGATAATAACTCTAGTGATGAGGAAGTGACCTTTGAAGAACTTGCGATACTTACAAGCGTATCAAGTGGTGAAGTATGTTGAATGAAAAAAAAGTGATTGAGAAGTTGGAGGCGAGAAAAATGTGAAAAAAGAAGGAGAATACAAACACTATAAGACATCTCAACGGTGAAATTACGTGTTAAATTCCAAGCTTGATCGATGACTAAATCTGTCAAAATGTGACCTGGAGCAGAAAAATTGGAAGAAATTCTTGACTTGGGCAAAATGGAAACAAGCATGGTCTAGGATATATAAAGGAAATGTTAGTGACAAGAAAAGAAGAGGCCTAGGAAATCAAAGTCAAGGCGGATGTCACAACATTGGAATCAACATCGATCGAGAAACATGAAGAAGAAGTTTCAAAGATGGAGATGTCATCATTGTGGAAGGTTTGGACACATAAAACCCTTACGTTATAGGCTACATGGATACCCTAATCAGACTCCCTATGTTAAGCCTAAAAACATCAAAGTACCATACACTCAAAAGTGGAAGAAGAGGACTGAAGCAATGATTGCTCACACTTCTCTTAGAGTGTCTGCCAAGGAAGATTGGTACTTTGAGGTGTTCTAAGCATATTGGAATAAAAACCTCTTGAATAATGTCAAACCTCATTCCACCGCTTTGTTACCTTTGGAGATGGAGCTAAAGGAGAAATCAAAGGTGTTGGAAACTTAGGCCTCGGAGTTCCAAATCTAAGTGGAGTCTTCTTGGTAAAAGGCTTGATCGCTAACCTCATAAGCATAAGTCGCCTATGTGATATGGGATTCAAAGTTAACTTCACTAGATCTGAATGTCTTGTAATCAATGATCAACAAGAAGTAGTTATGAGAGGAATCAGATCAAAAGACAACTGTTACATGTGGGAATCTGAGAACACCATCCTCTCATCTGTATGTTCCACAGACAAAGATGAAAAGGAGGTCAAGTTGTGGCACCAAAAACTAGGACATCTGCATCTCAGAGGAATGAAAAAGATCATCTCAATGGAGGTCGTCAGAGGGATACCAAGACTTCACATTGATGAAGGAAGGGTGTGTGGTGAGTGCCAGGTTGGAAAGCAAACCAGAATGTCACACCCAATGTCCAGACATCAGACCACATCTAAAGTCTTGGAGCTGCCATGGACTTGATGGGGCCTATCAGAGTTGAAAGCCTTGGTGGAAAAGATATGCCTATGTTGTTGTGGATGACTTCTCCAGTTACGGATAAACTTCATCAAAGAAAAATCAAGTGTTTGATGTCTTTAAGGAGTTGTGCAAAAGACTTGAGAGAGAGAAGGAAAGCTATTGTCGAATAAGAAGTGACCATGGAAAAGAATTTGAGAATAGCAAGTTTGATGAATTACATTCCTCGAAGGGATCAACCATGAGTTCTCTTCTCCTATAACACCACAACAAAATGGGGTTGTGGAAAGAAAGAATAGGACTATACAGAATCGCGGAGCAATGATTCATGCTAAGAAACTTCCTATTCATTTTGGGCAAGCTATGAATACGACTTGCTATGTTCACAACAGGTTACCTTAAGAAAGGAGCTCTCCACCTGTATGAGCTATGGAAAGGAAGAAAACCAACTGTGAAATACTTTCATGTGTTTGGGAGCAAATGCTATATTCTGACAGATTGTGATCAAAGGAGAAAAATGGATTCTAAGAGTGATGAAGGCATTTTTCTGGGATACTCCAAACAAGCAGAGCATATAGGGTATTCAACTCGTAACCCGGTTATGATGGAGTCTATTAATGTCATTGTTGATGATCATTATCAAGAGCACAATGTCCCATATGATGTTGAGACATGGTTTGAGACATCACCTCAAGTATCTGATAAGGAAAATGTTCCTACTCCTACTTCACCTAAATCAACACGAGGAAGCAAACAAAGATCCCTCAATCAGATTGAAAGATCATCAAAGGATCTCATCATTGGAGACCCAACCAAAGGTGTTGTTACAAGATCCGACTGTTTCAAACTCCTGCCGTGTCAAAAATAGAGCCAAAGAGTGTCAAAGAAGCTCTATGTGATGAATTTTGGATTGGAGCAATGCAAGAGGAATTGAACCGATTCAAGCAACATGAAGTATGGGAATTAGTTCCTAGACGGAAGGAACCAACATCATTGGCACTAAGTGGATCTACAAGAACAAGTCGATGCGAAGGGACTCACCGGGAATAAAGCAAGACTTGTTGCTCGGGTTACACTCAAGTGGAGGAATTGACTTTGATGAGACCTTTGCACGGTGGCTAGATGGAATCAATCAGCTTCTACTAGGGTTGCACGTTACGAAATTCAAATTATTTCGGATGGATGTGAAAAGTGCCTTCCTAAATGGCTACTTAAATGAGGAAGTATATGTAGAACGACCTAAGGGATTTGTGGATCCAAGTTTTCCTAAACATGTCTGATTAAGGAAAGCCCTATATGGTCTAAAACAAGCCCCTAGGGCTGGTATGAAAAGGTGACCAAGTTTCTTCAGACAAAGGATACAGGAAAGGAGGATTGGATAAAACTCTCTTTGTCAAGAATGAAGGTGGAAAGGTTATGGTGGCTCAAATCTATGTTGATGACATAGTATTTGGAGGAATGTCAGAGACAATGGTGAAACAATTTGCCAATCAAATGCAAGCAGAGTTTGAAATGAGTCTCATGGGAGAGTTAACTTACTTTCTTGGGTTGCAAGTCACACAGATGGAAGATTCAACATTTCTTTCACAAAGCAAGTATGCAAGGAATATTGTCAAGAAGTTTGGAATGGAGAATGCCAGCCATAAAAGGACTCCTGCTCCTACACATTTGAAGTTGACCAAGGATGCAAGTGGAGAAAAGGTTGATCAAAGTTTATATAGAAGCATGATAGGGAGCTTGTTGTACCTAACAGCCAGCAGACCAGACATTGCTTATGCAGTTGGGGTATGTGCAAGATATCAAGCTGAGCCTAAAGTAAGTCACATTAACCAAGTGAAAAGAATCCTGAAATATGTGTGTGGAACTTGCAATTATGGTATCCTATATTCCCATGGATGTGAACCAATTTGCGGATCTTGTGATCTTGTTGGAGTCTTGATGAGAAAAGTACCTACGGAGGATGCTTCTTGGGAAACAATCTTGTTTCTTGGTTTAGCAAGAAGCTGTGTCCTATCCCTTTTGAATACATAGCGGTAGTAGCGTTGTTCTCAAATAGTCGGATGAAGCATATCTTTGTGCGAGTACAATGTCACACAGGATGTCATGACATTGTCTTGTGACATCTGAGTGCTATTAATATATCAAAGAATCCTATACAACACAGTGGGACTAAGCACATAGACATCGACATCACTTCATCGGAGAACTTGTGGAGGAGAAGGTGATTAAATTGGATCATGTAGTCACGAACTTCAAGTCGACATTTTACCAAGGCTCTTGATGCTAGTCAATTTGAAAACTTAAGGAGCAAGCGGACATTTGTCGGTATGAGGAATTGTAGCAATTAAGATTGCCTCAAGAAAGGGAAGAGACCATTTATTAATTATAAGTGGGTCGTTGATTATTTGCCTCCTATTTTATAGGGTTCAAGAATGTGAAAAGACTCCTCCATATAATAGCATTTTCATTTGAAAGTATCATATCTTCTCCATCCAACGAGATACTCTCAATCGCTTTGTCACTCTTGGTCTCGATTCTCAACCTTTCCCAGAAATATGTCTTCTCATCCTCCTCGGCATTCATTCGAGATTCTCCCATGGATATTGAAGAATCGGCGTGCACATAAGGATCAAGGTTCATCGGTCTCTTGGTAAGACTACTGCCTCTTCTGTTCCCCTTGAGATAAGAAATAGGGAAGGTACCAAGTATGTAGAGGAAGCCATTGCTAGGATAGTCACCAGAATCCTAGATGAACATCACTCTGTTCCTGGAATTTCAGGTTCCCTTAATCAAAGACCTGCTAGCCCTAGTTTAGCGGATGATCCGATGTCACAAAGAATGTCATGACATCGATGATCACGTCGAGCAACTCATGTGAACCACGATTCTTGATTTCCTGTCAAAGCAAAGGGAGGTATTCCTGGTTCTCAAGTTGAGCAAATAACTAGAACTGGAACTTCCTCAAAGAAGTATAGAGCAAAATTTGCTGGTTGTTCAAAATGCAAAAGGACACCAATGGTCAAGAAAAGGAAAGCTCTCAACGCAAAGCTGAACAAGCTTCGATAAGGCGGATGATCTTGTCTTTGCGACAAAGAAGATGCCTCTTGAGAGGAGAGCAACTAATTAAGTTGTTGTGTTGCTTTCTTTATTTGTTTTGTATTCATCTATTTCCTATTCTGTTATTTGTAGTCATTACTTTTGTGTCCATTTGTTCTTCCTTTTGGATATTGTAAACATTGTCTGACCGTGATGTATCCTGTTATACTTCTGGTACTAAATTACTTCTGGTATATTTCTCTTGTTGTTGACACTTTTAAGCAGTTGGGAGCTTGAAGTGTTTTGCCTTTGGCCCTTTATGGCTAAAGGGGAGAAGAAATCTTGTGGGAAGTATTAATGTTTGGGAAATTGTATGGGGGAATTGTATGGCTGTTTGGGAAATTGTATGGGGGAATTGTATGGCCTGAAATTTTATGGCCTGTTTGTTTGTGGGCAATTGTATTTGGGGCAACTATGGGAGAATGTTGGGACATGTGTATGGGTAGAATTTATCTTCTCTTAGTTCTAGTTACTTGAAGCTTAGGGAAGCTTAGGAAAACTTAGAACTAGGTTGTTAGTCTTCTGCTGCATTTTGTACTCTGATAGGTCTAGTAGTTTTAGCCAAAAATGTGCCAAAGGGGGAGTTTGTTAGTGTTTTAAGTTGGCATCAATTTTGGTAAAACTAGGCTTTAACAATGTCATGATGGATGTCATGACATTGATGAAGATAAATCCTCTTGGACAAGGATGGTAAAAGTATTCGAGGCGGGAAGCTAAAGGTCTGAAATTAGAAAAGTGATGTCATGGATGTTATGACATTCGATGTGACATTCTGCGAATCGATTTTCTGAGATTTTCGGAAGTTTGTTGAGCATTTTATTTATGTCTTTCATTATTAGAAAGCATGCTCACGTGGCTGCTAGGTTAATCTTGATTAAACCTAAATTGGTTGTGAAACAAACCATGTGTTTAGGAGAAAATTAAGTGAACCCTAGCTATCTTTATGGAAGCCAATCTTGAAGATTCGAATTGCTATATAAAGAATTCAACCCTTATTCTACAACGGCCTCGAGTTTATTGAAGATATTGCAGGTTGTATTTTGTGTCTTGTTAAGGTTAATATGATTGTTATTGTGTAATTCTAGTTTCTCTTGTGAGCCAAGCAACTATCAATTGAATAGTGCATTGGACTAGGATTTCTTTGTAAGGGTAGTTTATCACTCAAAGCTTTAAAGCACGAGTGTTTGTCTCTTGATTGAAGCTTTGAAGCAAGATCAAGATATTTTATTGAAGTGTGTCTTCACAATTCAATTAGTCAATAGGTTGATATCACTGCGGTGATTGAGGGGGAGTGAGTAGGAACTCAGATCTAAGTAGGACTTAGGTTGAAGTGTCATTGGGTAGGGATTAAGTGAGGAGTTGTAAGCGGCGAGTTTAACTCGAATTGATACTACTAATAGTGAATTTCCTCCCTGGCTTGGTAGCCTCCAGACGTAGGTTTGTTAGAACCGAACTGGGTGAACAACTTATTATGTTATTTACTGCTTTCTATATTTACTGTGTGAATTGTCAAAGCAGTGTCAGATACTGTGTCATAACATTCTCTGTGACATCAAGTATCTGCTGCCAGAAATTTCAATTAGGTTCACTAATCTTAAATCTTTTTATTAACGTCAAAAATATTTTTTCTTTGAGTTATTTGTTGCTTTATTTGCATTTTAAATTTTTGAAATTGATGTATAGGTCGCAAGGACATTTTTGTAATAGCATAGATTTAAATTCGGATTTTACTTTTCCGCACTTTTACTTTTCGCATCTTTATTTTTGATACATATATACACTGCTTAGATGTATGACTAATAGGATTGCATGACAAGATCTAAAATCAACCGTTAGATCACCTTAAACAATCAAGATAAAATATATGAATCATCATACTCTATCACACTTGCACACCCTTAAGTTATCCTCTCTTGTTGCCTTACGGATAAAAAATGGTCATGTCCCTCGAATGTAGGGGTACCATTAGCAAAAGTCCCTCAATTCAAAAAATTATCACAAAGATCATAGTCCCTCGATGAACCTCGATGTTGCCTACGAATATATAATCTCGTCCCTTGGTTGTTCCCTACGAATAAGTGATGATAGTCCCTCTGAATTTGATAAGGTATCCTTACATGTTGCCTTCAATGACCATACGATTGTCCCTTCACATCCAACAAATAGAGTTACCTACCAACTAATGGTATGGATAGAGTTATCCTAAAGGAGAAGGAAAATAACAAGAACGACCTTCGAGGAGGCAATAAGACTTCTAATTTCTTGCTCAATCCAAATCAAAAATACTTTTCACACCACACAAATCTTTTCAAAACTTTTCAAACAAACACTTTGTATACATTCAACGAGAATCATTACAAAGTTAAACATTTTTCCAAATAATTCATATACATTCTTGAGGACTGATACAAGAATCATTACGAAGTTAAAGCGAAATACTTTTCAAAATACTTTTTCAAATCACACACACAGAAAGCAAATTTTCAAAAGTGAGCTAAGCAATTAAGAGCCCGTAGATAACTACGGATAGTAAAGTGCTAATACATTCCTTTTCATAATTACCTCCTTACTCGAATCTATCAAAGGTCTTTCCTGTTCTTTTCATCTTTCCTTTATTGGATAAAAGAAAAGTCGGTGGCGACTCTTGCTATCCACAACATTTGCGATAAAACACAAAACAAACAAGTCATTTCTCCCACCGTGTTACACAACTGCACGAAAATTAACACATTACTTCCAGGGTCATCCTATCTTGGTGAAGACAAATTTTCCCCTGAAGCAGATATTCAAAAAGTCGTACTTGGCTGGGAGAATGGTGTCCTAGGCGGTAGAGCTCTCCGAGTACGACATTCAGTTCACACCTCGCACCAACATAAAATATCAGGTGCTAGTAGATTTTGTAGTGGAATTCAGTTCCCCGTCAGGGGAACAAATGACCATGAAGTGGATCCTCTTCGTGGATGGTTCATCAAATTTAAAAGGCAGTGGGGCTGGCGTAGTCCTGGAAGGTCCAGGAGATATAATTTTGGAGTACTCTCTTTGTTTTGGTTTCCAAACTAGCAACAACCAAGCCGGGTATGAGGCCCTTATAGCAGGCATGAAATTAGCTCTGGAGGTCGGAGTAGCACACTTGCTCGTCCACACGGACTCTCAATTGGTGACTGGGTAGGTAGGAGGAAGTTTTAAGACAAAAGATCTTGTTCTTATAAAGTACATTCAGTGGGCGTTGTAGCTTTCAAAGAAGTTCCAAAGCTTTGAGATTTGTCACATTCCTAGAGAAGACAATGTTCGAGCAGACCTCCTTGCTCGTTTGGCTAGTACCAAAGGGTCGGGAATGAACAAAATAATGATTCAGGAAACTTTGGCGTTGCCAAGAATTGAAAAAGAAGAAATGTTGGCCATAAATGAAGAAACGGGATGAATGACTCCAATTATCAAGTATCTCCAACAAGATGTTTTACCCAGTGCAAAGAAAAGGTTGGGCAGATCAAAAAAGTGTCGGCTAGGTACGTAGTAGTGGCTAATAAGCTTTACAAAATGGGTAGGGCTTCTCCCATGCTGTGTTGTATGTCGGAAGGTGATGTCAACCTGGTTATGAAAGAAGTACATGAGGCTGTATGTGGAAGTCACCTGGGAGGTCGGTCTCTGGCCAGCAAAATACTTTGGGTCGGGTACTATTGGTCCACTATGGTGAAAGATTGTGTTCATTTTGTTAATCTCTGCTCAAAGTTTTAGATGTTTGCACTTGCCATCTATACGCCAGCCGACCTCCTTCATTATGTACTAACACCATGGCCTTTCCATCAATGGGGGTTGATATCCTTAGGTCGTTTCCTATGGCACTCGAGCAATTGAAATTCCTCATCGTTGTGGTAGATTATTTTACTAAATGGGTTGAGACCAAGGCTGTAGCTCGGATAATAGTAGAAAGAGTGTGATGATTCTATTAGAGGAACACTATATGCCAGTTTGGTCTTCCTCGCGTCATCCTTTCTGACAATGGAACTCAATTTGCAAGATCCTTTGTGGTAGAGTTTTGTAGAGAGCTCGGAATTTTCAATAAGTTTATTTTAGTTGAGCATCCTCAAGCGAACGGTCAGGCGGAGTCATCCAACAATGTAATCTTGAGCTCCATGAAGAAGAAGCTGGATGAAGCCAAGGGCTTGTGGGCGGAACATCTCCATGAAGTCCTATGGGCATATCACACTATTATCCATTCAACAACCCGAAAAACCCCATATAGAATGATTTTTGGGGTCGATGCCATGATTCTAGTGGAAGTCAGCCTGCCTTCCTGGCGACATGAAAATTTTGAACAAAGTGCTAACAACCAGGGTTTGGATGCTGAGGCTAACTTGGTAGATGAGGTAAGGGACGCATCGCACATCAGAGAAATTACAGCTAAACAAAGGATAACACGGAGGTATAGTCTGAAGGTGAAACAACGAGGCTTCGAGAAAGGAGACCTAGTCCTAAAGAAATTCATTGACCCTACAAAGAAAGGGAAGTTGTCACCTAGCTGGGAAGGACCGTTCCGGGTATTGGAGAAGCTCGAAAAGGGTCCTTACAAGTTGGAAACTTTGGACGAAATAGAAATACCTAGGACTTGAAATGTAACTAGTCTTAGGATTTATTTTAGTTAAACTATGTAAGTCAATGTAATAAATTGGTGCACTCTTTTCCCTAGGAAAGAGCCAGGGTTTTTAATGAGGCACCTCAAACAAACTTAGTTTGTGTAAATATAAACTAGGATGTAATATACCTGAGCGCGCTACACCTCGGCTGGGTCTATCAAGATAAAAGCTTCAGGTGTACCCTCATCGGCTTCATGCGATGGCTCTATGCCATGGGCTCTACATATTGATGCATCCCCAACTTGGCTCATTGTCGAGGTTCATTCTAATAGGCCTCCTTGGCATGGCCGACATTTAAATCACAACTTGGCTCTTTATCGAGGTTCGTTTTAATGGACCTCCTTGGTATTGGCGTTTCACCACAACTCGGCTCATTATCGAGGTTCATTTTAATAGGCCTCCTTCGACATAGCCCTACGTTTCGCCACAACTTGGCTTTGCCGAGATTCATTTTAATGGGCCTCCTTCATGCCGAGCGTTTCGCCACAACTTGGCTTCTGCCGAGGTTCATTTAATAGGCCTCCTTGGCATAACGACATTTCGCCACAACTTGGCTCATTACCGAGGTTCCTTTTAATGGGCCTCCTTGACATAGCTTGACATTTCGCCCTGACTCGGCTCATTGTAGAGGTCCATTTTAATAGGCCTCCTTCGACTAGCCGACATTTCGCCACAACTTGGCTCTTGCCGAGGTTCATTTAAAGGCCTCCTTGACATAGCCCGATGTTTCGCCATAACTTGGATCCTGCCAAGGTTCATTTTAATGGGCCTCCTTCGACATAGCCTAGCGTTACGCGACACGGCTCTATGCCACGGGCTTTGCACCGATGCAACCCAATTTGATTTAACGCTTCGATTCATTTTTATGGACCTGCAAGGTATAGCCTGGAAGTTCAACTCGACTCAATACCTCAATTTGTTTTTTATGAACCCACTCGGGAAAAGCCTAGTTTTTCCCCACAGTCAGCCTCATTGGTTTTACTCCTCATAGAAAAGCCTCAAGACTTGACACCCCCGTTTCAGTCGACTTATAGTCGTTTTCAAGGACTCGGGGGCTAGATGGTAAACTGGGGAGGTTGATGAAATCAGCTAAAGCATGTTAACAAATTGCATACAAGGGTTAGTGTCCCTCATATAAAGTCTTCATGGTCTTACAAAATCATTTGACTTGGGGGGCTATTATACATCCACAAGCCCTATACATCCACAAACCTTTTTTGTACATAAAAAGTACGATTGCAATACTAAAGGCCCATAGGGAAATTATCAGCAAAGTTTTACAAGATGCATCCACCAAAAAAGATGACTAACTTAAAAAAAATTCAAGTAAATAAAATCTAAGACCCTTCTGTTGTCTCAAGATGAGAAGTGTCAACAGTGATTGGTTCCTCGTCCATCAGGCTCTCATCGCTGTCATCGGCTTCCACCAGCTTCCTGTCCACTATTACCTTAAATAAGTCAACGATAGAGATGTCAAGATCGGGATAAAGGTAGGCAACCTGGTCTTTGGCCCGGTCGAAAGCCACGTCCCCAACATTGAGGAAATCCAGTTGAGATTTCTCCAAGGCTTCTTTCAAATCGGCACATGATTTTTCCAAGGCTTTTAAGCCGGCTACTAGCCCAATATCTAAGGTCTTGATGGTTGCAAGCTCTTTTTCTAGAGACTTCACCTTTTCATCATTCTCCAGCGCTTTCGTCTACAAATAAGAATTCGCCTCATCGAGAGCATTATCGGTCTGCCGCTTGACCTCATTCTCCAAGTTAGAGTATTTGGATTCCGCAGCATCCCCAGATTCATAAAGACCCCGGGCCAAAACAACACACCTCATCAGGTAAGAGCTGAGGTGTTGGGTGATCTTCTGGGGACTGAGGCTTTTCACTTTGTTCACATCCTCAGTGGCATTAAAATTGTCATACATGAACTTCATACCGTCAAATTCATTCGACCAGAACTTGTTTTCAGTGGAAGGCCATTGGGAGCCATCGTCGGTCTCTTTCATCATAAAAGTAGAGACCTACCAATCAATTTGGTTGATCTCTTTGGTCATAATGGTCTTGTGCCGCTTGGGAGTCTTCTCACTGGGCACCTCCACATCTAAAGTACGCTTAACCGAAGAGGCCATAATCACTTCAACCTCTTTTGTACCACCCGACTTAGGACTAGAGTTCTTCTTCTTCTTAGAGACTCACATCTCTAAACCGGCCTGTTCGCGTTAAAAAGTGACGCGCGAGGGAATCGAATCTGAATTCGAATTCTCTGGCTCGAAACGATTTACTCTTTTGATTTGTTTATAAAGATGCCGCGAGCATCAAGCTTTATAATTTTCAACACAAGAAAAATGATTATGAAAAAGGGGAAAGCTGTTAATACCCTCAATTGATATGATATGCATTACGACTAGTGCAAACTAGACGCGACGCATTGGGGAGATTCCGGGCAATGGGGTTTGTTATATAAAGGGAATAGATGGAGCATGTCATACCCCAAAATTTTCCCTCCATCTACTCAAGAGATTTCATACATCCATACTCAAGGATTCCTCAAGAGTTGATCAGACAAACTCTCTCCTAGACAATCAACCCAAACTAGGGTTTGGTATCCCTCAGGGCAAGATGGACTTCCAATATCTCCAATGGTCTTCATGCCTCCACATATGTTTCAAAGATTCTCCATGTCAAGTTTCAAGCTTCACAAGTCAAGTTTCCTCAGACAATTGCTCAGATGGTTGAAAATCAGTTGTATTGGACAAAAGTCAAGCTGTGGTCAACATACTGTCAAACTTCATAATTTTTGGTCAACATCCTCATTTTGAAGTTACATTCATCATTTGATCAAGGGTTTATCATGATTCATCAAGAAAACTCAAGATTTGCTCAAAAGTCAAACTTTCTAAATTAGGGTTTCTAGGTGAAAAGTCAAGCTGAACTTTGGTGATCATAACTTTCTCATACTTTCTCGAAATTTTCCACCACCTCTTGTTTTGAAGGAAATTCAATTCTCTACAACTTCATGTCTCACAAGAATGTCCAAAAATGCTTCATTTGAGAGGTATAGCTTAAAACATTACTGGTCATTTTCAAAGTCAACAAAAGTCAACTTTTGTTTTGAAGATATATTGAGCATGGTAACTCAATTGAGATGAGACCAAAAGTTTGGTTAGAGGACTCTTAGAGCTTTCCAAAAGTCCAAGAACACTCAAAATGTGGAAAATTGAGCAAGATACACCATTCGAAGTTGGGATTTTGAACAATTGCACAAAAGGACATTTTGGTCAAAATGCAAAATTTTCCAAATGGGCCTATAATCTTTTGATCCAAACTTGTTCATGACATGATTCTTGACCCATAAATGCTTGGCCTTGGTAATTTTCTATTTTATGATTTATATTTGAATTTTATAACATTTAATTCAAAAATAAATTATATAAAATATGAAAATTAATTATTTTCAAATGAGTTGGATTTATATCTTCCTTAATGTCCAAGAAAGCCCAAGACTCTTGCCAAATTCGTGATTCATGCATATGGAAAGGAAAAATCAATTTTTGCAAATATTTGATTTGTTTTAAAGAAAATATTTGCACATTGATTATTCAATCTTTTTGCTTTTTTGCCATCCCATTGCTTCTATAAATACCTAGCATTGCATACAAGCGAGGCGAAACCTAGCCAAAGAACAAACCCTTATTTTGCCAAATTTTTTCAAGAAACTTGAAAATTCGAATTCTTATCTCCAGCCGTTCTCAGCCCAATCTAGCCATCCATTCTTGCTCAGGAGGTTCCCAGCAAGCAAAATCATCCATTACTTGAAGCGGGGCGCGAGCGATCCACGACTTGCTCGATTTGGTAAAAATCTGAAAATCGAATTTCTTATTTCATGCGTTATTAACTACTTTTGTATGATTGAATGAACTCAGGACACTCCATAGATCAGGAATGATGCATCACATGCAAGCATACACGCATAAATCACGATTTGCCATGGCTAGGGCTTTTTGAACTGTTGCGATCGAACCGGTTGATACAGACACTTTTAGCCAAAACTAATATCACCAATGGATTCAGGAGGGTCGATTTAGGGGGGTAGGGTCCCCCTTTCCCATTTATCCTGCGTATTTTTCTTGTTTTCAATTTGGTCATCGGAGAAGGCGGAGCTAGGGCTCGGCGTCGTGACAAGTTGACTCCGCGAGGCGTGGCATCTTCGCGCTTCCTGATTCGTTCTCTCTTTCCACCTGGGGACCACAAGGCTGACTGGGCGTTGAATTCAGAATCAGGGACACGCGTATGCTTATAAACCATTGCTTGCGTTTTCCAGACACCAAAAGCCACATGGCGCAGTGGTTAAGGCATGGGATTGGAAAGATACTCTCAAAGGACATCAGTTCGATCCACCCCAGGGCTGGTTATGTCACTCTTTTTCCAAACTTGCACTGTTTTCCAATTTTTCTATATTTTCTTATTATTTAATATTTTTGCAGCATTTTAATTTCTTTTCATAATTTTATTTATGCATTAAAAAATTGTCAAAAATTATTTTTCTTTTTGCATTTGTTTTCTAAAAATCTTTATTTAATTTAATAAATTAAAAAATATATTTTTGCATGCATATTTATTTTTATTTGTAATTTTGCATTTAAATCATTGTAAATTCATTTTAAATTATTAAATTGCATCTAAAAAATCCCAAAATATTATTTTAGCATGTTTACATTATTTCCAGCATGTAATAATTTTCTCATATAAAAATTTGCATTTTTCTAACATTTTTTCTCTTGTTCGATTCATATCGTATTTTCCGATTTCTCATTCCTTTACAGGTTGATCTGATTCAGACGATTCTTTCTTTATCATTTTATTTTTCAATAATGTAATTGTATACGGGATGTAATAGTTTAATTTAGGATTTTATTTTCCGCATTTTGAATTATGTATCTGCCCCAAAGCCTTGTAATAGCGTAGGACATTTACCTTTCGCATTTTACATTCCGCATTTTACTTTCGCACCCTATCAATTGCTAGTAATTAGGCGTGTATGGCAAGACTAAAAATTGAACATAGTCCACTAACTTGCAAGATAAAATACTTGAAATCAACACACTTCTACACACGCACCCTTAGGGTAATTCTCTCTCGTTGCCTTTGAATTCAAAATGGTCATGTCCCTCGAGCGTAGAGGTATTCACCGTTGCCTTCAAAACAAATCATCATAGTCCCTTCGATACAAAGATCATAAGACCCACGATGTCGCTTCCGAATACATGATCTTGACCCTCGATTGTCGCCTACGAAAATGATGATAGTCCCTTGAATGTGCTAGGATACTTCCTACTGTTGCTTCTATGACCATCCGATGTCCCCCGAATGTCCGCTTACATCCAGCGAATGGAGCTACCTACTAACTAATGGTGCGACTAACGCTATTCTAAAGGAAAAAGTATGAAAGCGACCAATTACGGTAGGTAATCGGACTTTTAGTTGCTTGCTCTATCAAAATGCTTTTCACACCTCACACTTTTGTCAAAATTCAAATTCTTTTCAAAACAAAACATTTCCGAACACTTTGTATACACTCCTACATGAGTCATTACAAAGTCAAAGCGAAATGCCTTTTCAAAACATTTTGTCAAACACACGAGAAAGCAATTTTAAAGGTAATCTAGACAACTAAGAGCCGTAGATAACTACGGATGGAAAGGGTGCTAATACCTTCCCTTTTCATAACCTTCTCCCTTACGAGAATCTAACGAAGGTCTTTTACGTACTTTTACCTTCCCTTAATTGGATAAAAATAAAAGTCGGTGGCGACTCTTGCTATCCATATTTGCGATACAAAAATCCTACAAAGTCGAGTTCAAGTATTCTGAGCTGGCGACTCTGTGGGAGTGCTTTTAAAAGAGAGAATTGCCTTAGGGATTTCTAGATAACTTTTATTGCTTTTTGTTTGACTTGCATGCTTTATCTTTAAGGGTTTCTTGGGTATTATATTTGTGGGGGATCCTACACCCGGATCCGGGTTTCCTTTTAGGTAAGTAGCATTAGATCATTGCGACCGTTAGACGTATAACTAAACGGTCAACATGATGGCTGCGTTAGCGTGACACTTTGGTTGTCCCGATGCTCTTCATTCCCAAGTTGAAGATAGTATTTGGCTTCTGCGTGGTGTCATCAAGCGCTAACTAAACTTTTAGAACCTTAATTGACCCATCTTGGCCATTAGAAGGTAGTGAGATGGCCGGCTTTGGTGCAGACTAAGGTTGGTTGATACTCGATACTACGCTCATTGAGATCAGACTTTTGGGATATTTTCGATCGACCACTTGGCGTCGTATTGAAATAAGCGCCTCGAGAAAGATCTATGATATGAGATTCCTAGAACCGGTTACTATTATAGGACAGGATGAACCAACTCAAACTTTTGGTGGGGTAATCACCTATACCTCTTGCAAGCCTTAAACCTAGGCTCATTGTGTGAATTGTTTGTGTGTGCTAAACATGACATCATGACATCATTCGCATTGCATATCATTTCTAACTATTTCAAGGACCTAGGGATTTATCTTTGCTCTGTTTTGTAGGGAATCATGGCTTCTAGAAAGACTATCCGAATCAACTTCATGGGTATACCTTCTCAGCTCAAAGAGTTGGTTTCAGAAATTCCCGACCATGCTCAGTTCATCAAAAGACATAGTTATCTACTCGATTTGGTTATCTCCGGTTTTGAGGAAGATATGATGCATGTCCTATTCCAGTTCTTTGATCCGAAACACCATTGCTTTACATTCCAGTTATCGGTTGGTTCCTACCTTGAAGAGTTCTCTAAGCTACTTGGGATACCTATTCTTGACCAAATGCCATTCACCGGTCTAGAAAAGGTTCCTAGGTATGAAGACATTGCATCGCCTACAGCGCTCGGACATTGAAGCCAATTGGGAAACGAAGTGGAGTTAAGGGTTTACTTTCAAGTTTAATTAAGAAAGCGAGAATTCCTCAAAGTTATGAGTTTCCATGCATTCGAAAACATTGTGGCCTTATTAATTTATGGTTTGGTTCTATTTCCTAACTCGGATCAATTCATAGATATCAATGCCATCAAGTTGTTCCTTACCCGCAATCCTGTGCCTACTTTACTTGGAGATATTCTACATTCTCTCACACTCGTACTACTAAAGACAAGGAACTCTCATGTGTTGTGTACGTTACTTTCCGGTGGTTTATTTCGCACCTTCCTCCATCAGTTTTGAAGAACGAACAAAGGTTGAGATGGTCTCAAAGGTTAATGTCACTCTCTCATTCGGATATCCGTTGGGTCTTTTCTCTCAAAAGGACTTCACCTTCATTGGCGTTGTGGAGAATTCCTAATGTACCACTCCTTGGTATAAGGGAGGTATTACTTACAACCCTTCTCTAGCTCTCGTCGGTTTGGTTTTGCCGAAGAGATGGTCCACATGATATGCTTCTCCAAGATGTTGTGTTCGACTACAATCACGATCTCTAAATTTAAGCGAAGGTTCATACATGCTTGGGGCATGGTAAAAAAGGCGATACCAAGACTTTGGGGCACCGAACTCCATTCCTTGGGAACCTTACCTCAAATGGGTGCGAGCTCGAGCTCAAAACCTCATGATGCCATTCACGCTGTTCTACGGTAATTATGGAACTGTTGCTATAGGTGGCGTACCTATAACGTTATCTATCGACATGCCTCACGATTTTGAAGACTTGAAGAGATCACGGATTCACTTAAAGAAGAGGATACCTTTGAAGCTCGGTGTTGCAAGTGAGAAGAAAGTGCTAGAGTTGACTAAGCTACTTCACGAGGAGGCGAAACATCAACGCTTACATCGGCACCAAGAGGGCGACCATGGGAGACTTAGAGCTTTAGGATTTATATGTTTTCTTTTATTGATTTGAACTATCTCTTGTACTTAAAAGAAAAAGAATAATGAAAAGTACTAATAAATGTTTGTTCATTGCTTGTTTAACAAATTTAAATCTCTAAGGTCCTTGAAAACATTGCATTGCATTCGCATAAACATTGCATAGCATAGCATAACATTGCATCACGGTACATTGGAGATTGGTTTTCTCATTTGCTCGCTATTTATTTTAGCGAAATGGCTCTTGAGCAGTGTCAAAGATCTCAAGCTCGAATGCTCGGTTTCGAGATGTTCACAGTTTGGTCCAAGACCAAGAAGATTTGAAGAAGCTCATCAACAAGAAGAAGAAGGTTGTTGGTCTCCTCAACATGGGCGGGCGCTACAAAGGTGGTCCTAAGGTGGTCGCCGTATTGAGCTCTCTGAAGGAAGTGTCCATCTTGAGGAAAGTAACAAGGGTGATGGTGAGGCGGTCGGCTGAGCTTGAGAAGAACTATGATGATGGCCAATACTCAATGAAGATGACAAGTACAAGCAACTTGAAGATCGTCTGAATCTTGTGGAAAACTTGAAGATGTCGGGCTGAATTTTGATGATCGAGTCTTGTTCTGGTGTTGTGATTCCTCCAAGTTCAAAGTTCAACTTTTGCCAAGTATGATGGCATGTCTTGCCCAAAGCTGCATTTGAAGTCCTATGTCGAAGATCAATCCCTTGATGAGAAAATTGTGGATGCACTATTTTCAAGAGTTTGTCCGGAACTCAATTGGAGTGGTACTATCGGTTAGAGAATGACCGTATCCATACTTGGAGTGACTTGGTGATGCTTTCTGAGACAGTATGAGTACAATCTTTGAATTGACACCCACTCGCATGCAACTACAAAGCATGTCTATGGGTCGTGATGAGAAGTTCAAGGGTATGCTCGAGAAATGGAGATTTAGCGCGAGTTCAACCACCCTTGTCCAATAGGGAGTTGGTTGATATGTTCATGGGGACACTAACAGGCCCATTCTTCAATCATCGATTGGAAACTCTTGATAGGGTTCACCGATATTGATAAGGCGTATTGAAGCGGTATCAAGAGTGGAAAGATTCGGTAGAGACATCTTCAAATGTTGCGAAGAGATCTTTTGGTGCTAAGAAAGAAGCCAATCTTGTGTATGGTCGAAAAGCCGAGCCAAGACCGACCGTGCTCAATCTGTAGAGGCGGTTGTGATCTCGATCCTACATCGGCCAACCTCGGTGAGACAACGCAGCGTAACGAGCGCACCACGAAGGCGGTTCTGAAGATCAACATGCCTTTGTCCAAGCCTTGCAACACATGTTGAAAGCGGTGATTGCTTTGAGGATCCTCCTCGAATGTCAACACTTCCTCTCCAGTACAATCCTAATGCTAAGTGTGCTTACCATTCCAATAGCCAGAGCACGACAACGACAATTGTTGGGCTTTGAAGAACAAGATTCAAGATATGATTGAAGCTAAGCATTGAATTTGATCCTCTGTTGAGACTCGAATGTGATCAGCGCCTATGCTAACCATGACAAGAGTTCCAACTGTTGGTGATGATACTTATGTTTTCAACATAGATGACTTGACCATTCCTCGATGGTATTAAGAAGAATTTGTTGCAAGCGGTGTCAACCGGGATGCCCGAGAATTGTCGTTGGTGCCCATCACTGATGGTTGTCTTGGTTGAGAAGGCGTGTTCGATGCATGATGGACAACCGTGAGATACTATTCTTGAAACCACACATGCAAAAGCGTGTGATGAAATGTCTAAGTTGAAGATTGACAATGCAAGCGAAAGCTGTACCATCATGTGGGACACCTTGGGGCAGCCAAGTGGGAAGTATGATTACATGGTGAAGTTTCACGAAAGTTACAAGATTCCTATTGAAGATGTTAAAGCGACGGATGGGGTGACGATTTCAGAAGACTATCTTGATGTTAACACCATAAGGTTTCCTCTGCGATCCTGTGCCTAGAGTGGCACCTCTCATTATTACTTCTCAAGGCCGGTTCCATATTCCTCGACAAAGCTATCCCTTGGAACTATGGGTGATGTTTACTATCATGGCGTCAAGCAAGACCCTCGACCATTGAAGATCTTACGATTGAAGCTACCATTCTTGACATTGACAACATCACGGATCAAGTAAGGTGACCCGAGGAAGAGTATTCTCTCGAGATATCTCTCCTCCAAAGACAACTGTGACTCCATTTCGCATTCCAAGCTATTCAACCCATTCCCCAAGCTAGAGGAAAGAACCGGTAACTCATCTGCTCGGCCCGAAGTACCAAAGGAAGTTCTTGAAGACACATCAAACAAGAAATGGAGAATTAGAAGATTATCAAGAAGAGTGACTACAATGTTGTGGAACAATTGGGACGAGACTCAGTCCAAGATTTCCATGCTCGCTTTGCTCTTATGCTCGAGGCTCATACTAATGCCTTGGTGAAGTTTTGAAGAATGCTCATGCCGTAAGACACTACCACCGACCAATTCGAAGTTTGTATTGCTAGCTGGCTGCCAACAACGGCCTAGGCTTCTCGATCTTGATTTGACTCCTTAGGAAAGAAACACAACAAAGCCTTGCATCTATTGAATGCAAGGCGTTACCTGTCTCATGTTTTGGTGGATACGGTTACGCTCGAATATCCTACGAAATGCTTTTGATCGACTTGGTGTCGAAGGGTTGGTTACGAGACCCGGTGACATAATTGTGAGAGCTTTTGATGGTTCTAAGCGAGCATACTTGGAAACTCATTTTGCTGTTAAAGTCGGTTCCGGACTTTTGACTCTACTTTCTTTGTCATGGACATCCGTCCAGCTTACTCTTGCCTACTCGGCGCCCTTGGATACATGGGGAGCCTTACCTCTACCTTGCATCGAAACTAAAGTACCGGTGAAAGGGAAGGTTATTCACGATGTGTGGTGAAGAAAGTATATGGCGATCATCTGATCATTCCGATACTTTGAGATGGAAGGTGAATTCTTTGAGACTCCTGTCAAGCTTTTGAAACAATACCCAGTCATGCATGTCGACTCTCCTGTCACTCTGAAGTTACAGCTCTCGCCTAGAATGGCCTCGTGAAAGATGCTCAGCTTTGAAGAAGGTAGTACTATTTGGGGCAGCTCCCGATCTTCCTTTTAAATTTGACAAAATGGTTTAGGATTCACTATCAAGGGTCGGAAGATGATCGCATGAGCGCGCCAACTTCCTTTCGAATCGGTCAGTGGAATCCATACTATAGAAGACAACGACAACGACTTGACATCGCAAGTGGATCTTCCAACTCCGGATCATGGGCTCGGCAATTGGAAGACCGAAGGCGTCATACCAATCTCCTTTAGCGGGAGTAATTGCTCTTGTTTTGTTTTCGTATTTCTTTGTGTTTTGAACAATAAACTTTGAAAGCCTAGTGCCTTGCCGGGCATCATGGCTCGCGAGGTTATTATCATCGTTTGCGTATTTTCATTCAATAAATCGTTGGACTTTTGCATTCAATTGTTTGTTTTCTTTCTTTTACTTTATCACCCTTCAAAGGCTATGTGTTCTTACACCCACGTGATACAAGAATCACTCCGAATCTAGTTAATACACTATGCTAGTGCTAAATATGACTTCGATAATCCGATCTACCAAGCCGAAGGCGAAGGTGAGGAAGATTGTGAAGTGCCGGAGAACTTGCGGTGCTACTACAAGAAGATCGAGTTATCGACCACATGAAGAGCAAGTTGAGGTTGTGAATTTGGGTACTAGCGAAACAGAAAAGAGATCAAGATAGGGCGGGTCTTGAGAGTGTTAAAGAAAAGTTGGTTCGGATGCTACGAGACTATATTGAGGTTTTGCTTGGTCATACGAAGACATGCGGGTTTAGACATTGATATTGTGGTACACGATTGCCGACAAAGAGGTTTTCTTCCGATGCGGAAGGTTCGTCGTATCGTCACGAGATGTCGAGAAAAGATCAAAGCGAAGTTATGAAGCGATTCAATGCGGGTTTCTTACTTCTTATCCACGATGGGTTGCAAATGTGGTACCCATACCTAAGAAGGATGGTAAGGTAAGAATGTGTGTGGATTACGAGATTTGAATAAAGCAAGTCAGAAAGATGACTTTCCACTTCCTCATATTGATGTTACGGTTGACAACACCGCTCGACAGGTTTTCTCCTTCATGGATGGTTTCTCGGTTACAATCAGATCAAAATGGCTCCGAAGACATGGAAGACTACTTTTGTTACGGTGGGGCACTACGCTACAAGGTTATGCCATTGATTTGAAGAGCGGCGCCACTTATCGTAGCTATGGTGACATTGTTTCATGACATGATTCATCACGAGATAGAGGTCTATGTTGGCGACATGATAGCTCGATCACGGTGAAGAAGAACATCTTGATCATTTCGAGCTGTTTGATAGGTTGAGGAAGTACAAACTGAGACTTAATCCTAACAAGTGCACCTTTGGAGTCAGATCCGGAAAACTCCTAGGGTTTGTTGTTAGTGGTAAAGGTATTGAGGTTGACCCCGCCAAGGTTAGAGCCATTCAAGAGATGCCAGCGCCCCGCACTGAGAAGGAACTCAGAGGTTTCTTGGGCCGATTAAATTACATTGCCAGATTCATTGCACACCTAACTGCTACTTGTGAGTCAATCTTCAAGTTACTTAAGAAAGACCAAGTAGTGGAATGGAACAACGATTGCCAGATCGCTTTTGACAAAATCAAGTACCTACTGAATCCTCCTATCCACGATGCCCTTTGAAGGAAGACCTCTCATCATGTACAGCGGTGCTAGAGAACTCGATGGGGTGTGTGTTGGGGCAACATGGCCAGTGCAGTCGAAAAGAGCATGCAATATACTACCTTAGCAAAAGTTTACCATTGTGAAACAAGATACTCAGCTCGAGAAAACTTGCAGCTTTAACTTGGGCTTCGCCGACTAAGGCGGTATATGTTGACTCACACTACCTTGTTGATTTCTAAGATGGATCCAATAAAATACATATTTGAGAAACCAACTCTCTCGGAAGAATAGCAAGATGGCAAATGATCCTAAAGTATGACATCCGTACACTTCTCGAAAGCGATCAAAGGAAGTGTAGTAGCCGATCATTTGGCTCATCAAGCCGTAGATGACTATCGATCTATGCGGTTCAATTTCGGATGAAGATGTTTTGCTAATTCTGATTAGAAGAACGAGGCCAGACGAAGGACACGAACAAGGATCCCGATGGACCATGGTCTTGATGGAGCCTCAAGCACTTGGCAATGGCATTGGCGCCATCATCACATCCCTACGGTGGACACGCCTTTCACCGCGATTATGTTTGATTGCACGAACAACATGGCGAGTGAGCGTGCATCATGGGTATCAAAGCTGCCATTGACCTAAGAATCAAGTTCTTGCAAGTGTATGGAGACTCAGCTTTAGTGATCAGTCAGATTAAGGGCGAGTGGGATACGAAGCATCCGAACCTCATTCCGTATCGAGAGCATGTTTTGAGTTTGCTCCCCTACTTTGAAGAGATTACTTTTGATCACATCCCACGAGAAGAGAATCAGTTGGCAGACGCATTAGCTACTATGTCGTCTATGTTCAAGGTCGGATGGGACAACGAGGCTCCCAGATCATCATTGAGAAGTTCGACGAAGACGTATTGTTGTGAGCTTGATCGAGAAGAGAAACCTTGGTACTACGATGTGAAGAGGTATCTTGAGGCTCGGGAATATCCGAGGGGCATCATTAATGATAAAGTTCATGAGAAGATTCGCTTCCAAATTCTTTCTCAACAACGGCATCTTATACAAGCAACCACGACTTGTGCTTACTCATTGTGTAGACGAGCGATGCGTATCATGGAAGAGTTACGAAGGCGCATTTGGTACTCACTCCGGTGGACACACCATGGCTAAGAAGATTTTGAGCAGGTTACTATTGGTCCACCATGGGCGATTGTCACGCTATGCTCGATCTTGTCACAAGTGCGGTTATGCGGACAAAGTACCGTACCTCGGTACCTCTGAATGTTCTACGACTCCTTGGCCGTTTGCAATATGGGGCATTGACATGATCGGAGAAATCAAGCCTGACTTCCAGCGGACATCGTTTCATCCTTGTGGCAATTGACTATTTCACGAAGTGGGTAGAAGCGACCTCGTTTGCATACATTACCAAGAATGTTGTGGCTCGATTCATCAAACATAACCTTATCATCGGTATGGCACCAGAAAGGATTATCACGGATAACGGCTCTAATCTCAACAACAAGATGATCCTTTGAACTCTGCGCAATTCAAGATCAAGCATCACAATTCTTCTCCATATCGGCCTAAGATGAATGGCGCGATGGAAGCCGCCAACAAGAACATTAAGAAGATTATCTGAGAAGATGGTGTGACTTACAAAGATTGGCATGAGATGTTACGGTTGCTCTTCATGGTTATCGCATTACATACGAACATCCAGGGCACCCCTTCTCTCTATTACGGTATGGAAGCCGTCTTGCCCATCGAGGTTCGGATACCCTCAACTAGAGTCCTCCGGGAGGCGAGTTAGGCGAAGATGATTGGATCGAGACTCGCCTTGACGGATTAACTTGATTGATGAGAAGCGACTCGCGTCCATACGCCATGGACAGTTATCGAGCGAATGATTAGAGCATTTAACAAGGTCAAGCACCGAGTCTACCAAGTTGGTGATTTAGTAGTCAAGCGCATCATTCTTCCACAAGGTGATCCGGGGCAAATGGACTCCCACCTATGAGGGACCATTTGTAGTCAAAGCAGTGTTTTCGGTGAACTATGATACTTAGCACCATGGATGGTGAAGATTTCCCACACCACATGAGCGAGACATAGTCAAAAATACTACGCATAAAAGACCCGCTAGGTCGGTGACCTAGGCAAAAATAAGGGCATCTGGCGAACCAAAGGTTCGGGCAAAAGTTAAGGATATATACAAAACATGTACACGAGTCGAAAACACGAAAAGGCGGCTTGGGCAGAAAGGTATCTCGGTGGTGAAAAGAAAGGCGGTCTAGAGCAAAGTTAGGGATTTAAGCATCGACTATGTCTCTTCCCGTCACACTTCCGGACTACTATCGACATTCAAGATTCAAATGGCGAAGATCAATTCACTCACTTTCTCTGACAAGGAGATGAGATAGTCGAAATATATGAGTACTAGCATAGTTGGAACTTAACGAGATTGTTTCGCATAGTTTTTACCTTTCTTGTGTATAAACAACTTGGCCATCGCCACCTTTCAAATAAGCATAAGCTTCTTTCTCTTTACAATTTACGATGTTGTTATTTGCAATAAGTCCAACGTTTGCTTTGAATGACTATCGCATTTGACAATAAGAATCTAATCACAAACATCTGGCGGGCCTACAAAGTAGTTACTACGAGGCTCTAGGAATTGAGATGGACGAAGGTCACCAAAAGCATTCCCATGAGACATAATCCTGCAAAGGTGTCACTCACAACACAACTTCCCAGTGAGCAAAGGGGATCCACGAGCTGCAGTTCCACTCGACTAAGTAAAGTTACATCAGTCTCAGCGGTAACACCTCACCCCGGTCAAGTATTTATCCCGGTATCTCTCGATCCTTTCCTTTTCCCCGGTAGCGGTATCGGACCCAAAACTTGGTCGAGATAGTGCATTGGAGAAACTACATCTTCATTCCCAGCCTAAGATTACAGCGGTTCGACTCTTCTAACGGGTTTCCGGCAACTATCAAATGCTCTCGGTGAGATCTACTCGGGTCCCAGTGGGCGCCTCCTAAATTTCCTCGGCGGGATCTACATACAAGGTCCCCAGCGGATCGCCTCCAGTTTCTCCTCGGCGGGGTCTATGTGAGATCTCCAACAACGAGCTTCTCAATCTCTACCTTCCTCAACAATATCTAGGCCCAAGACTTGGTCGGATAGTGCATCGGAGGAATCGGGATATCTTTCTTCTCTTTCAAAGCGGAGTTCTCACCTACACAATTCCCAAGCGAAGTCGAAATCCTCAAGCAGGCGTCCGCATCTTCTTCAAGATGGATATGTTTTGAAATATCCGACACTTATCATTCATTACTCATAAAGTCATAATTCATGCATATGTCATTCATACATCATGCATCATACTTTGCATAAAACTAACAAATATTCTATCAAAGTTTCTCTTGTTTTCTCCAGCGGTGAAAGTCATTTAGCATAAGCGGGTCGAGTTAAGCCCGAATCGGCGGAAAACTATCGAAAGACCGCCCTTGGTTGTCCTCGGCGGTGGTCGAGGATTAAGCCCGAATCGGCGGAAAACTATCAGAAAGACCGCCTCTGGTTATCCTCCGATAACGAGCAATGGATCAACACCGATGCACAGCGGAAGCTATCCACATTTTGCCAACTACAATCTCCTAGAGTAATCGGCAAAGATTTATTCGATTCCGATTATCAGCGGCAACTCTGAGTCTAGCGTCGACTCGATTGCCTTGGATGGCATCTTAAGCCCATCTCCACTACTTATCAACGATGCTTCACTTTCGAATCTGCATATATGGTTAAAACCAATACAAACCAATAACTTCATTCAAAGATGAGCACGAAGTCTAACGTCGACTCCTCGGATGGCATCTTAAGCCCATCTCCATCCCTTTCACTTCTAGAAACTTCTCTGAGCCTAGCGTATGGCTCACTCCCACCGACCTTTCCGGATGGCATCTTAAGCCCATCCCGTCAATTCTCCTATCGACATTCTCGAGTCTAGCGTCGACTCATCTCCGGTAGTATCCAAATGGCATCTGTAAGCCCGTTCTGCATCATCCACCAGCGGAGTGCAAATTTTCGGTGTACTCGGTGTTCAATCATCTTCTACCTCCAGGTCACGAAGACAAGCGTGTCAATCTAACCCTCTAGTACAAGAAGATTGAGCAGGGCAGCTGTCATACCCCAAAATTTGCCCTCCATCTACTCAAGAGATTTCATACATCCATACTCGAGTTCCTCGAGAGTTGATCGACAAACTCTCTCTAGACAATCAACCCAAACTAGGGTTTGGTATCCCTCGAGGCAAGATGGACTTCAATATCTCCAATGGTCTTCATGCCTCCACATATGTTTCAAAGATTCTCCATGTCAAGTTTCAAGCTTCACAGTCAAGTTTCCTCAGACAATTGCTCGGATGGTTGAAAATCGGTTGTATTGGACAAAAGTCAGCATGGTCAACATACGTCAAACTTCATAATTTTTGTCAACATCCTCATTTTGAAGTTACATTCATCATTTTATCAAGGGTTGATCATGACTCATCAAGAAAACTCAAGATTTGCTCAAAAGTCAAACTTTCTAAATTAGGGTTTCTAGGTGAAAAGTCAATGAACTTTGGTGATCATAACTTTCTCATACTTTCTCAGAAATTTTCCACCACCTCTTGTTTTGAAGGAAATTCAATTCTCTACAACTTCATGTCTCACAAGAATGTCCAAAAATGCTTCATTTGAGAGGTATAGCTCAAAACATTCTGGTCATTTTCAAAGTCAACAAAAGTCAACTTTTGTTTTGAAGATATATTGAGCATGGTAACTCAATTGAGATGAGACCAAAAGGTTGGTTAGAGGACTCTTAGAGCTTTCCAAAAGTCCAAGAACACTCAAAAATGTGGAAAATTGAGCAAGATACACCATTAGAAGTTGGGCGATTTTGACGATTGCAAAAGGACATTTGGTCAAAATGCAAAATTTTCCAAATGGGCCTATAATCTTTTGATCCAAACTTGTCCATGACATGATTCTTGACCCATAAATGCTTGGCCTTGGTAATTTTCTATTTTTATGATTTATATTTGAATTTTATAACATTTAATTCAAAAATAAATTATATAAAATATGAAAATTAATTATTTTTTCAAATGAATTGGATTTATATCTTCCTTAATGTCCAAGAAAGCCCAAGACTCTTGCCAAATTCGTGATTCATGCATATGGAAAGGAAAAATCAATTTTTTGCAAATATTTGATTTGTTTTAAAGAGAAAATATTTGCACATTGATTATTCAATCTTTTTGCTTTTGCCATCGATTGCTTCTATAAATACCTAGCATTGCATACAAGCGGAGGGCGAAACCCTAGCCAAAGAACAAACCCTTATTTTGCCAAAATTTTTCAAGAAACTTGAAAATTCGAATTCTTATCTCCAGCCGTTCTCAGCCCAATCTAGCCATCCATTCTTGCTCAGGAGGTTCCCATGACAAAATCATCCATTACTTGAAGCCAGGACTGCCCAGAACGCGATCCATAGCTTGCTCCGATTTGGTAAAAATCTGAAAATCGAATTTCTTATTTCATGCGTTATTAACTGCTTTTGTGTGATTGAATGAACTCAGGACACTCCATAGATCGGGAATGATGCATCACGTACAAGCATACGCATAAATCACGATTTGCCATGGATAGGGCTTTTGAGCTATTGCGATCGAACCGGTTGATCTGAGACACTTTTAGCCAAAACTAATATCACCAATGGATTCGGAGGGTCGATTTAGGGGTAGGGTCCCCTTTCCCATTTATCTGCGTATTTTCTTGTTTTCAATTTGGTCATCGGAGAAGGCAATAGGAGCTAGGGCTCGCGTCGCTAACAAAGTTGACTCCGGCGGCGTGGCATCTTGGCGCTTCGATTCGTTCTCTCTTTCCACAGGGACCACTGGGGCGTTGAATTGAATCGGGACAGCGTATGCTTATAAACCATTGCTTGCGTTTTCCGGACACCAAGCCATGGCGATGGTTAAGGCATGGGATTGGAAAGATACTCTCAAAGGACATCGATTCGATCCACCCGGGGCTGGTTATGTCACTCTTTTCCAAACTTGCCTTTGTTTTCAATTTTTCTATATTTTCTTATTATTTAATATTTTTTGACATTTTAATTTCTTTTCATAATTTTATTTATGCATTAAAAATTGTCAAAAATTATTTTCTTTTGCATTTGTTTTCTAAAATCTTTATTTAATTTAATAAATTAAAAATATATTTTGCATGCATATTTATTTTTATTTGTAATTTTGCATTTAAATCATTGTAAATTCATTTTAAATTATTAAATTGCATCTAAAAAATCCCAAAAAATTATTTTAGCATGTTTACATTATTTCCAGCATGTAATAATTTTCTCATATAAAAATTTGCATTTTTCTAACATTTTTTCTCTTGTTCGATTCATATCGTATTTTAGATTCTCATTCCTTCTGAGTTGATCCGATTCAAGCGATTCTTTCTTTATCATTTTATTTTTCAATAATGTAATTGTATACGGGATGTAATAGTTTAATTTAGGATTTTATTTTCCGCATTTTAAATTATGTATATGCCCCAAAGCCTTGTAATAGCATAGGACATTTACCTTTCCGCATTTTACATTCGCATTTTACTTTCCGCACCCTATCAATTGCTAGTAATTAGGCGTGTATGGCGGGACTAAAAATTGAACATAGTCCACTAACTGCAAGATAAAATACTTGAAATCAACACACTTCTACACACACACCTTAGGGTAATTCTCTCGTTGCCTTTGAATTCAAAATGGTCATGTCCCTCGAGCGTAGAGGTATTCTATGTTGCCTTCAAAACAAATCATCATAGTCCCTTGATACAAAGATCATAAGACCCACGATGTCGCTTCGAATACATGATCTTGACCCTCGATTTGCCTCACGAAAATGATGATAGTCCCTTGAATGTGCTAGGATACTTCCTGATTGCCTTCTATGACCATCCGATGTCCCTTCGAATGTCCGCTTACATCCAACAAATGGAGCTACCTACTAACTAATGGTACGACTAACGCTATTCTAAAGGCGTAAAAGTATGAAAGCGACCAATTACGAGTAGGTAATCGGACTTTTAGTTGCTTGCTCTATCAAAATGCTTTTCACACCTCACTTTTGTCAAAATTCAAATTATTTTCAAAACAAAACATTTTGAACACTTTGCATACACTCCTACATGAGTCATTACAAAGTCAAAGCGAAATGCCTTTTCAAAACATTTTGTCAAACACACGAAAGCAATTTTAAAGGTAATCTAGAGCAACTAAGAGCCGTAGATAACTACGGATGGAAAGGGTGCTAATACCTTCCCTTTTCATAACCTTCTCCCTTACTCGAGAATCTAACGAAGGTCTTTTTACGTACTTTTACCTTCCCTTAATTGGATAAAAATAAAAGTCGATGGCGACTCTTGCTATCCGCGCATTTGCGATACAAAAATCCTACAAAGTCGAGTTCAAGTATTACGAGCACCTAAATATATATAGTTATCTATAGCTTTATATATGAATATGTTTGATATGTTTGTGTGTTTTAATTGCTATTTCTAAGATTGGGAAAGTTTCTCCTTTGGATTTTAAGAAACGGTAGATTATGTGGGATCCTAGGTTTTGTTATTATTGTGCTCGCAAAGATCATTGGGATCCTCTGCATACATATCCCTTAATGGGAATCAGAGCATTTGTAGCTCGGATCTAAAGGGATCTATGGTTTGTTTGGTTTGAGGGAGAAAGAAATTTGCTCGGCAAGGATGAGACCTTGTGCCCACGTATTCTCAAAAGGATGTTGAGAAAGTCAGAGGAATCGTAGTTCCCACTTATGCTAGTGGAAGCAACGGGATGTTATTAAGAGACAAAGGCAAATGTCATCTTAATGAAAAATGTATCTAATCTATTTCATCACATACATTTTGAAAGGTTGATAGAATGAAATCTTTCATCGTAAGTTATAGGTGTTTTGCTTGAGTGTACAAGCGTTACCACTTACGAGTTTTAGAAAGATGATTGAATCTTTTAATCGTAAGTATTGGGTGTTTTGCTTGAGTGTACAAGTGTTACCACTTACAGATTAAGAGATGTTTTTGTTTGAAAGAGTTTGAAAAAAAGATTTGATTGTATGTGATGTGATAGATGAGATACTTCTTCCATAGAGATGATAAATGTCTAAATCTCGAGGAGAAATTGATTGGATTAAGGGGATGATTTTAAGAAGCCCACGGGTCCTTGTATTGTAAGCCCAAGAGGAGGCATTCCGAGGGTCATCGAGGGTCCTTGTATGAAGCTCAAGAGGAAGCTATAGGGTATGGCTGGCTTTGGCTTTAAAAGGGGTTTCACCGGGAAACCATCCTCTTAGGATTTCAAGAGCAATTTCACCGGGAAATCATACTCTCAGGGTTCTATCCTAGCGCGGGTGATTCTTTGTATTGGAAGCCCAATAGGAGGCTGTTAAGAGATTTCCTGGTCTCTTTCTTGTTTGATGCCCAAGAGAAGGCTAAACTCAACGAGGAGTTCTTTTGAACGAAGCCCAATAGGAGGCTGACTCAGCAGGGGAGTGTTGTCTTATATGAAGCCTAAGCGGAGGCTAAACTCAGATGAATGAGTTTTCTTATATGAAGCCTAAGAGGAGGCTGAACTCAGACGAAATGAGTTATCTTGTACATAGCCCAAGAGGAGGCTAACTCTGTGGGGAACCTAATGGTTAGACTAGTTGTTATGTTATAACTAGACAGTCATATAAACAAATGTATGAAGTTTATTCACAGGAGTTTATGAAAGAAATATAAACAAAGGCATGATGTTTATTTACAGAAGTTTATGAAGGAAATATAAACAAGTGTATAAAACGTGCGTTTAAAACGAGCGTAACTTGATTATTTACAAGCTTGAATCGTGTACAAGGGAATGAATATGTACACGAATGAGTATTTATGTACGAGGAAATGAATATGTACATAGGAGGGTTGGGACTTACACCGTAAGGGAGGCCCATTGGTTTAAAAGCAGTTTCACCGGGAATAATGCTCCTTTTAATACCATTGGTATTCAGTGTATATACAAGTGAAATAAAAACAAACGGACAAAGATTGTCTGTACTTGAATATTTACAAAAGACGTCTGTATTATGTACAAGGAAAAATTGGTATGTACATAAAAGGAATTTGATATGTACACGGAAATAGCTATGTACATAAAAGAGAATTGGGACTTACACCGTGAGGGAGGCCCATGATCGGTTAAGAAATTCGAGGAAAAAAACGAGTTCGATTTTATCTTCAAATCGGGTCGATCATGGAAAAAGAGTGTAAGTTTGTTGAAAAGTTTTGAAAAGATCTTAAAAGTGTTCTTGAAGGATGAAATATACTTACAAGAAGTTTGAAAAAGTTTCGGGCTTCGAAAGTTTGAAAGAAACGTCTTTGAATGTGCTTTGAAAAGTACTCAAAACGTATCGTTTTCGGCTCGATGAAAATATAATCAAAAGAAAGTATTTTTGAAATTTTTTGACATTATCATAAAATATACATGTTAATTGACAAGTGTACAAAAAATCACCTCAAAATGAGGAGTTTTGATTGGGTTTTGAAAGAGTCAAAGTTTGAAAAAAATATGAAGAGAAAATAAAAAAGTTTGGCAAAAATGGTCCCAAGGCTACTCGAACCCGGGACCATTGGGCAAGGCAAGGCAAGTGACTTAAAGGTAAGATG